>SNQJ01S0063144.1:99174-115665 GCA_010110895.2 Picea sitchensis | reverse complement strand
AGAATTGAAGACCATATTGGGGACATGTTCCTAGTTTGGGTCAATCTTAGGGTTTCTTTTTTTTCTCTTTTTGTTGTGTTTTTATGTGTTTTCTAGATTTGTTTTATAAAGCATTATCCTTTTAGAAACATTACCCCCTTTTGGAGTAGCTTTTTTTTCTAAAATTTTGATCCCATCCGCAATTTGTTCCTTTATTACCCGCAAACATCTGTGAGTTTCCAGTGTATGACCTACAGATATTTGTGAGTCCTAATATACACAGTCGCAGACCTATGTAAGATTTTGTGCAATATACCAGATATAAAAAGTATGCAGAACATAAATAAAATGCTAGATATGGCAGAATAACAGTAAGATAACCAGCATAATCACCACAATAACACAGAAATTATATAAGAACAACAACAGAAATAGCACTATGACCTTTTTTGAGCAGTTTTTCCATGCGAGGGGAACTAATGACCTCAGGTGAACCAGCAGTGATGCCTTGGAATTTATATTGGTGGCCTTCCTAGTCGAATTGCATGGTTAATGCCTCAAAATCCATGAGAATGGGACCCAAAATTCTTATCCAGTCTGCACCCAACACAATGTCACAACCACCCATGTTGATAGCAAACATATTGGATTTTAGGTGGTAGTCACCGATTTGGAGACGCACATTTTCATAGTGCCCTCCACATTTCATGGAACCACCATTTGCAATCATGATTTGGAAATTGTTGACAACATGGATGTAGCAATGAGTTTCTTGGGCAATGCAGTGATGAATAAAGTTATGGGTGCTTCCACTATCAACCAGAATGATGACCTTTCGATGCTTGATGTAACCAATTAACTTGAGGGTTTGGGGAGCGGAGAAACCAGTGAGAGCATTGAGGGAAATGACGGGTTCCACTTTGGGAGGGTCTAAGGGAGGGGTTATGTCAGTGATTTCAGGTGACTCAGACACAACGGGAGTTTCAACATCCTCTTCCGAAATATCCTCAGAGATGGCCATAAAAATCTTTTGTTCCTTACACTTGTGGCCCGGGAAACATTTTTCATCACAATTATAACAAAGGCCTTTGAGTTGGCGTTCAGCCATTTCAACTCTGGTCAATTTTTGGATCTTTAATGGGGCAAAGGGAGTAGTGGGATTTACGGGTTTAAGGCGAGGGATAAAGGAGGGTTTTTGGTTTTGAGAGGATAAAACTTGTTGTGCTTCTTTAGCTCTTTTAGTAGCCTCTACCCAACTCGAGGGTCAAGCCATGAGGACGTGGGCCCGAATCTCTTCCTTGAGGCCACTGATAAAACACTCTCGAAAGAAAGCATCAATCGTGCCCTCTGTTCGAAAATCCAGGAGCTCAAAGGAAGCTATGAAGTCTTCTATTGTTCCTGATTGTTTCAACTTTGTCAAACGGCCCAAATGGTTGGTGTCTATGTCAAAGCGTTCATAAAGCTCATTCATATATTGGGTCCAAGCAATATACCCTTGACAGGAAGTTTTTCTCCATTGCCACCATTGCCAACGTTCTTGATCTAGATGGAGAACACCATACCGGAGTTTGGCCAAGTCATCTGTAATGTCGTATAAAGAGAAATAATGTTCCATTTGGGTTACCCAACCAGTGGGGTCCGAGCCATAAAATTTGGTCACATCCACCTGCAGAAGGCGTAGGTCACGTTGAAAGTGATGGGGCTGAAAGGTATGGGAATGGGAGGAATGTTCACCTTCAGTATTTGGAGGTGCTTCAGAGAAATGGTCATCTATAGGGATCTTCAGTTTGGTGCAGAGTGATGCAGAGACAGATTCAAGCTAGGTGGTCAGTTCTTGTTTGACTTCCTCCATTGAGGACTACATGGTTGTATTTATGGTGGCATTGATGGATGAATCGATCGAGGAAACAATAGCACTGAGTTGTTTCACTCATTTTTGGGTCTCGAGGAAACCAGATTGCAAGGTGTTGAAGTGAGCTTCCAGGTTTTGGCTATGAGTATGGGCCATGAGGATGGGTGAACTGAAAAGGGGCAAGCGGGGTCAAAAACTTTTCCGAAAAAATGATATGTATGAATGTGATAGGGGAAAAAAGATGAATCCAATGGAATAGGTCTCAAATAATGGTGAAAACATTTCCAGACTTTTTTTTTTTTTCTACACCTGCAGAGTTATACTCCGGTATGAAGAATACTGCAGTGATGAAATCCCCAAATGTTGAACCAGAAAGAAATGTGTATTTACTTGGCAACCCGAACACAGTTGCGCGGCAATAGATCTTGTCTGTTTTAATTTGTTTATGTTTCTGTCCCCCAAGGGTTAGGTATTCAAGGGTTCTACAGACAAGGGTTTACCCTGTGCTATAGCTCTTTGATATATGTGTGAGGTCCAACAGTAGTACGCAACCCAATATCTTAGGGCACTAACTAAGGAGGATAGACCGTAACCTTAGTTGTACTACTCGACTACCCAGGTACTAGAGAGTATCTTCCCGAGTGTTGTTCTCGGTGGCACTATAGCAGTCTGGCGGCCGATAGGTTTATTTAAAGAAGGCTTTAAGAAATATAGGTCGATTCGTACACAGGTGTTATCTGATGCGCTACCACTCGAAGGGGTACCAACAAGGGTTACAAGGGTGGCCAACAGATGTGCGCTTAAGAACCACTTGTATTTCCTGCATGTATGAATCCCTCAACCTCAGGTTTATGCATGTAATGACAGATCTCTATGGCTTAAAGACGTCGGAATACATCTCTACCCTGAGAAAAAAAATTCCCACAATTTCTGCCAAGGAAAGTGCTCTGATACCACTTGCAATATACCAGATATAAAAAGTATGCAAAACAAAAATAAAATGCTAGATATGGTAGAATAACAATAAGATAACCAGTATAATCTCCACAATAACATAGAAATTATATAAGAACAACAACAGAAATAGCACTTTGATTCGGAAAGAAATGTTCATGGGCCTCTTCGAGGGGGCAACCTCCACTCGAGCAGTGCTCTGTTACAATAATCTCCAAACTAGGGTTTTCATACCCTTGACCCTTATTTATAATAAATATTTCTATCAAGAGAAGCATCTAGAGGAAGATCCTTCTAGAAGTGGAAGCTTCTATTAGGTCTTCTTATATCCGCCTTATTCTATTTTATTGAAAGGCCTTATTAATATTGACCTTTATTACATTCGAATATATTGTTCTACCTATGTGCAGGTTAGGACCCTAACATTTTGGTTTTTGAAAAATCTCTCTCTCATCTAGAAGGTGTTGGTTGGTTGTTCAGTTTTGGTTGAGCCTCCTGGGTGTCTTTCTTGTTGCTTTTTGCCTTCTTAAGTCCTTGAAAACTTCTAAGTCATAGAAAAGACATTTCTCTTGGTTTCCCAATGTTCTTGGCTTATTTTTAGATTGCATTTTAAAGTGAAATAATTTACATTTAAAAAAAAAAATCCCCCTCATGGCCAGGGGAGAAATAATTGTGTATTATACATTCTCTTTTAGAATCTTTTGTTCGTTTTGATTTGCTAGAAAGAAAATGAAAAAAAAACTAGTTTTGTTCTAGTTAGGTCTCTTTGTTTCTTTGCATTGTTTTTCATTGTTATTTGGAAAAAGAAAAATATGTTAGCCTAGGATTTTGTTTTCTTCTCACCTTAAAAGAATTTCAAAAGAAAAATAAGAAGCATCATCCATTGTTTTATTCTTTTTTTCTTTTCTCAAAAAGTTGCATTGTCATATTGCATTGGAAAGAAGAAATTTGCATTCAAAAGTTTGAAGGAATTTTCACACATTTTAATGTTGAAACTATTTCTCATTTGAAGAATTAGTGTAAAGTTTTATTTTCCAGTGTTCATATAAATTTCATTTTTGCAAGAGTCTCAAACAACGTTAGTTTCACTCCGTACCCTTTGAGTAAAACAGCCACTAAAATGAATGCTAAGCTAAAAATGTAATAGACTTTTTTTCTAGGGTTCACAAACAAGTTTAGGGTTAGGACCTTGGATTAGGATTCAAGAGATAACTCTCCAAGACCATTGAAAAAAAATAGGAGTCAGAGTTAGGGAGAGTCAAATCCAATTTTTGTATGAGTATAGTCGGGTGCCTCCTCTAACACAGGAGCTAAACACGAGGTCGCGTAAAGGAGAGACAAGGATATTCCCCTCCAAATCTTAACTGAGTGTAGTGGAGAGATCGTATATTAGGGGTTTCGCTAGTGCCTTTACCTCCGTGAGAGGTGATGCTTTCAAAGCTTCGGGCTTTATTACCCTGCCCATATGTTCGACACTGACTGTCGATTGTACCCCCCATACGCTAAATATGATTTGGTGACCTTATTTTCTTTTCCTAGGGATATTAGAGGTGACTACGGGGGTTTGTCGTGGTACCTAGGGAAGATTTAGTATCACACTTTCCAGTGTTGTTGGAGGGTGCCCCACGAAGCGTGGGTGCTTACACTGTATAAGGATGGTCAGTGTAGGTTGGGATAACTACTTCTCACTCCTTCATTTGTTGGTCCATGAGACTTAATCAACCTATGCATTCATCTAGAAGGTCCCTTTCCACTTTTTCATTGCTTTGGACTCGGGACCTTATCCACCTCGGCTGAAAATTTGGAAAGGTTTTTTGCTTGCGATGTTTCTCTTAGGGAATTTTATTGGAGTTTTGATTTATATAGTTGTACTTAGGTGATTTCAGTATCACCACTTTTGGATCATTGATGCAGGGTGGTTGACTAAATGCTCCACTGGTCAGGAAGGACCCTAATCTTTCTCTTGAAAGCATGGAGTCACCTCCTAGAAGGCGTGGATTTTTATACCACTGGTTTTCCAGAGTCGGTGCGTGAGACTTTTATGGACATGAACAATCACGTGACGGATAAACCTATGCAAAATAAAGTTATGGCCAAAGTTATAAAGGATACCAACCAAGGGACCCCTTCCCAAGGGGATTCTTGTGCTTTTCTTTTCTTTGGAAACATTAGTGCCCCCTTGATGGATACTTTGAACATTCTTGGGTTGAATGTAGGACTATCATTTTGGTTGTGTACCAATCTGAATGTACAAAATTCTCTTGATTCTTCTCAGATAAGCACTTTATGTCATGGGCATTGAATGGATGTTGATAATTTATCTTCTGCACCAATGAATTCTGCTCCTTTTTCTCCCTCTTCTGGTGAAAGTCTTGGTACTAGTAACCAGAAGTCTAAAAGGAATAGGAAGAGGAAGAGTAAGAAGAAGAAGTCACCAACCTTTGCTATTCATGTTGGATACCTGCACTCAACCTTTACTAGTCATGTTGGGGGCAAGAAACCAACCACTACGAATCACGCTAGAAGCAAAAGACTAGTCATTGTGAATCATATTAGCATTAGTTCACCAACCTCTTTCGATCATGTTGGAGACATGTGAACAACCTCTCCGACTCATGTTGAAGATAAGAAACTAGTCGTTGCAAGTCATGTTGAGGGGAAGAGTCTAGTCACTTCTTTTCATACCAAACAAACATCACCAACCTCTACAAGTCATGTTGTAGGTCAGCACCTAGCCTCTACAAGTCATTTTGGGAGTAACCCATCAGCCGCTGCAAGTCATGTTGAGGGCATTGGTACTATTGATAATCCTAGAGGTATAGGACGTAAGCCAAAGTTTCCTTGTAATATTTACGAGGGAGACCACCTTACTCATATGTTCCCTGAGATTCAAGTGGTACAAAGAGTGTGGTCCTTGTTTGAAGGCCCTTCTAGTTCTGAGTCATCTTTGGTTTCCCATAAATCTATTCAATCATTGGTTGATGAAGTGGTTGTGTTGGTTTTGGGGGGTGATGCATCTCTTGACCATGTTGTATCACATCTTATTCAACCAGTGGTTGAGGAATCGGTTGAGCCAATGCAATATTCGTCCAAGCCCACTATTCTCTTGGAGAGTGATTAGTCTTCTAAAGCGATCGCACCCACGCAATATTTGGGCATTTCTACTCTCCTTTCAGAGAGTGATGTGTCTTTTGACTATGTCTTTATCATTTCCATTTTAGTACCTTATGAACAAGGGGGGATTCCACTCTCTTCGAGTATTCTCCCTCCATTTCCTAGGATGGTTTCCTTTGATTGGAATAATCTTGTGTATCCTCGCCTTCCTTCTTTTGCACCTTTCCAGATAACAGTTATGGTTGAATCTATGTGCAAAGGTGTTCGTCAATGTGTTTTAGATGAAGGATCCTCTACAAGTATTTTATCCTCCTCGGCTTGGAAAGCTTTGGGTTCTCCCAAGATTGTGTCAAGTACCAGTGAGTTGTTGGCTTTCGACAAAAGACCTAGTGAATGTCTAGGGATTCTTCCTCAGTTTCCTATCACGTTAGGAGGGAAGATTGTTCTAATCGATCTGTTAGTAGTACTAGGCCCTTTAGACTTCAATATGCTTCTTAGGCATGATTATGTTTATATTATGGATTTTATGGTGTCTACGATCTTTCATGTGATGCATTTCCCTCACAATGGAAGCATTGTCACAATTGATTAGTTTTCATCCAATAGTAATCATTCTAGTTTGATTTCATCTCAATTTTCCCTTTTGTGTGTTCCTAGTGTTTGAGTAGAGTCTTCCCCACCACGGGTGAATTATGTGGTGTCTTATCCTCAATGTTCAATTGCTTCTGTGAAAGGATGTTTACAGTTATATTCACATTTGCGAGACAAGGTCTCAGTAATTAATCAGGTGTTGTATCCAATAGGTCATGTAAGCGTTTTCTTTCCCCTCTTGGCCAGAGTAATCTGGAATTTCCTCTTGAGTCTGATCTTATTGTGTGTGAGACTTTGATCCCTAGTATTTGTGAGCTTTCAAGCCCCTATTTCATGGATGTTGATTTGCCTTCGAGTGAGGTTATCCTTGAAGCTATGATTATGGATCCTCAACCTCTTCCTGAACTGGAAGATTTACTGGTTGGTTACCAATGAAACCCTTGGCTTGAGCCTAGAAATGGACTCTACCTGGAGAACTACTATGCATAAGACACAAGGTTGTGTGGTCCTCTGTACATATTGTACTTTTAGGGTTTCTTATTTTCAAGTTTTGTATCCTTTAGTACATGTTTTTATCGTAGGTTTATATTTTGGACTTATTAACTTTCTGGGTAAGTGTTTTTGGTCTTATATACAGGAATTTGAAGACAATTTCTTTGGTACCTTTTCGTTCCATGTCGATCCATTCTGATAGGTAATGATATTGAAATTGGCATATAGGTTAGATTTTCCCCTCCATGCATTTTTTTGTTATTTGTTTCATGTTTCAATTTGCCTTAGGATTGGACCCATTGAGTTGTGACACAGAACCTTCTTTGTTTTTTAGAAGTTTTGTAATTCACGTGGTAGAGCATGTATTCCATGAGCACCCTAGATTAGAACTCCTTTGCATTTTATCACCCATGCTACTAGTTTTCTATTAGGCTCGGAAGTTTTGTTTAGTCCTGCCATGACTTTACGTTGAAGCCTCGTATCTTCTTTTCAGTCATTTTTTGGCCTTTTCCTATGAGACTCCCTATAACATGTGTTGCTACATATGTCAACATTTTTTGGATTCTTCATCAGGTATTGTGTTTTTTACTGGCATGTAGGGTAAGGTCATTTCCTCCTGCACAATGCATTTATCTGTATCACTCGCATATTTTCCATAAGTTCCACCCCATTCGTTCATAGAATCATACCTTAAACATGATTTAAAGGTGTCGTTTATGAATGATAGAGCTTACCTCTTCATGGGTGTCCCAGTTAGTACCTCACTGAAATTTTTTACACCCATGCTACAATTGTTTTAGTAGGCTCAAGATCCCTTTTAATTTCTTCCATGACTTTGTGTTGAAGCCTCATATCTTCTCCTCAATCTTATTCTAGCCAATACCTATGGGAATCCCTCATTTATGTGTTTGAGTTTTAATTGCATTGCATGCTAACCTCCCACGCTTCTAGGCCTAATGACAGCTCCAGCTTGATATTGTTGAACCATTTTCTTATGCATTCCTACCAGTTGCTAGTCATGCAATTGATTCCTTTGTGACTCGACACCTTAACCCTGGAGGAAACATTCCCTCGAGTGTCCTTATCCTGCACATGATTCCTTGCATTGAGCATAGGTATGTTCCTTGCGCTTTGGAACTAGTTTGCTTGCTCGCGACTCTCATTTCCTCCATTGTACTATAATAGTATTTAATTCTTTTTTAGGCTTTAATAATATGAAAAAGACAAAAAAAAAATCAAAAAACTAAAAGTAAGGGGAAAATCGTCTATCTCTTTTCTTGGCAGCAGTCTTGTCACCCTTGAGAAAAACAAAATCTTTGAGTCGGTATCTCAATAATTTGGGTTTAGTATGGCTTTAGGAGACTTTTTTGCATTGTTGAACATACTCTCCTCCTATTGGTTATTCTTCCAACCATACAGAGCGTTTGTGGATGCATCATGTATCTAAAATATATCCCAGTTTATAATCATGCTACCTAAGTCACATAATGTGTCGTGTTTTTGTTCAAGGGAATTTTCATCCTGAGTCGACCTTTCTGCGGAAAGTCTGTAACCTTTCAAGTCGACCTTCCCATGTCAGTCAAGTGCATCTCATTATCACAAGTATATTTGTCTCTCACCCGTGATAGTATAGAATGTCTTCATTGAATTCTTGTTGGCGGGTCTACTCTTATCAACTTAGATCGTTTGTGGATGCATCATGTATCTAAAATATATCCCAGTTTATAATCATGCTACCAAGTCACATAATGTGTCGTGTTTTTGTTCAAGGGAATTTTCATCCTGAGTCAACCATTCTACAAAAAAGTCTCTAACCTTTCAAGTCAACCTTCCTAAGTCCATCAAGTTCATCTCATTATCACAAGTATATTTGTCTCTCACCCGTGATAGTATAGAATGTCTTCATTGAATTCCACATGGTCTACTCTTATCAACTTTGACACATTTGTTTGAGAGTATGACCTAGAGTTGCACCCTAAGCCTATTTATGTTATCGATAGGTGACCTTGCACTCAGCAGATGAAAAACCATCATTATTTTTTGACTAAGAAGTTTCCCTTTTGTTCGATGTCAAAAAAAATCATCACACATAAGGATTCATGCGGTACCTTGGTTTCCATTTGACCCCATTGGTGGATTCCTCATATTTTTCGATAGTCTCCCTTATTTCATATTATTCAGAGAGTTTATGTTGTGTGTTATTCCATTTGGTGCATGTGGGATTCATACCTCGGTGTGGTCCTTACAATCTCTTCATCTGATTCCTTCCAAATATTTGTCCTTTTGCTACACCTCGTGTTGGATGATGGAGGATGCCTTAATGCCTTCCTTCCAACAGATCTCTTCATATCGACTTCAACACATCTTTCTTTGGGATAGGGATCTAAAGTCATATTTGGTACCTTGGGGCTTGCAGTCATCAGTGGCAGGTTCCCTCGCTATTGTCAGTGGGAATACATCAAAGTCCCTTGATCAATAGATTCTACCAGGTGTTCGACATCATCTCATTTATTCATACTTGTTATATTGTACCATGGTACATTGATTCCCATTATCATTATTGGTGGGTCGTCTCATGTGTGTTAATGGTATACATCAATGATCGGTAATCAAACGGTGTCTCACTATGTTTGACCCCAGCACATATATTCACATAGTGTAGACTTGTACCACAACGGATCATTTTGAAGACTTCGGGTGAAGTACGAGCATCACAACTTTTGTTGTCCTACTCGATATATATTGTACCAACCCATAGAAATTGGTACTTGTAAAGGATCATTTTTTTCACTCCATTGGTCCCAGATATCCCCTGTTCTTTTTATTTTGAGACATAGTTCCATATGTATCTATTCATGGTTATGATCTACTTTCACATGGATCCATTGTGTATTCCTCGTGGCCATTCTTTCTACTTCATATATATCACATGGATCCACCGTGTATTTTTCGTGGCGATGGACATTAGTCATACTTTCATTATATATGTCATGGATTCATAGTGTATTTGATTTGGCGACCATGTTTACATCACTCCTAAGAATGGGTATGCCCAACTTGGGAAGAGAATACTCTTACTTGATCTCTGTTGACGATCTCTATTCTTGGATCAAATATTTGGGAACCTTCATTTGTCTCTACTTTAATGCATCCTCACCTCTCAGAGTTATAATGTATTTTGGTCATTAGTTTCCCTTCTGACCTCACACATTAGGGGGAATTTGTTTTACCACAATTTTCCACACCATTTGCAATGTGAGATGGCTTAGTCCTTGTCCCTGACTTATAATATTAAATCCGAAGTTTCCTCATCAAATCCACTTAAAAAATAGTTTTTTTTCTTACATCCACAGGTCACCTTGGTGCAACATGTGGACATCCATTCCTTTCTAGTGTACCACCCACAGATGCCCTCAAAAAATGTGAGAAACAAAATAATTCCACATTTTTAGGTGGGGATTTTGGTTGGGGTCGTTTCCCAACCTCACTGATCCCATACCAAATAGAATTCCACATCCTTAACTTCTTTAGGATGGTATAAAGGCAAATTTTGGGGCATGGATGAGGAGGAAAACCAAGGTGCAAAGTTATGTTGTTGGATCTGCAAGTCTCCTTATCTCCCTTCATTCTCTGAGTAGCATCCCCTTGTTCTGGAACTTGTTTTCCAGTACTCATTTTTCTCCACTATATGACTATAGGGTGTGTTCATATCCATATTGAGTCCTCTAAAGAAGGGCCATTGTGTTTATTTGATGCTTGAAGGACCATTGGAGGAACCTGAGCGGTTGGCTTCGAGGTAGTGTTGGCGGTTCGAGTCAGGTTGTAACCACTCATTTTCATCATTTTCAGTAAAAGAGTTCTCTCTCCCCCATACATGTGTTATGTATGGGGGAAATAATTTAGCATATATATATATATATATATATATGCATATTGTGTTATATATGATAACTTATTTCATATACTAGAATATTTGCATGTTATATGTATGATCAAAATCTATAACTACCTTGTTATAGTATAATTTTTGTCTTATTTTACAGGTTCATACCAGTGGAGATCATAAACAACATCAAAGTTGAAGAGAGAGGATCGATGTCAGATGTAGGATACAAGGTGTGAGGCCTCTCTCTCTCTCTCTCTCTCTCTCTCTCTCTCTCTCTCTCTTGAAAGTAGTTATTCTTTTCATAGCATCGTTGTCTGTGAGGGTAGGGTTCTGTCTTTTTTATATGGTCAATATTTGTTGTGACATGAACCAAGGTCACGGGGGGGAAATCCCTTAAAAATTACACCCATTATCATAGAATGCAAGTTGAGTAAAGATGATGAATCTCCAGAAGCAATTCAAACATTGTACAATGATTGGAAGCCTACTATATGTGACAGCATCAAGGCTAGACATCATGCAAGCAATAGGATTGGTTGCAGGATTTCAATATGCACCAAAGGAGAGACATGTGCTAGTAGTAAAAAGAATTTTTAGATATCTGAAGGGAACATTGGACTTTGACTTGTGGTATTCAAGAAGTAAGGACTTCACTCTCACATCATATATAGATGTAGATTGGGAAAGAAGTATTGATGACAATAAAAGTACCATTGGAGAAGCATTATTTCTAGGAAATTGTCTAGTATCATGGTTGAGAAAGAAGAAAAATTCAATCTCTCTATCCATAGAATAAGTTGAATATATTGCAGCAACAACATGTTTCACACAAGTTCTATAGACAAAGCAAACATTGAAGAATATCAAGGAAGAATGCGATCATCCAAACTCAATCATCTGCAACAACACAAGTGAAATAAACATTTCAAAGAATCTTTTTGTGCACTCAAAGACGAAGCATATTCCAATCAAGTACCACTTCCTAAGAGACAGATAGTCGAGAAAAGTGTCAAGTTGGAATACACTACCACGAAAGAACAAGATGCAGATATTTTTACCAAACCCCTTCTTAGAGACACATTTTAATATATAAGACAGAAGCTAGTAGTGATATCCCTCTCATATCTTCAATAAAGGGAAGCACAAGCTCAGGAGGAACAACCCTTTTCCATTGATGTCAAAGGGGGAGAAGTTTCAAACAGAGGAATAATTGCATACACAATAAAATTTGCAAACAGAGGAAGAATTGCATACACAAGAAAAGTTGCAAACAGGGGGAGTATCAGAATTGACTAAGGGTTGTCATCAATGACAAAGGGGAATATTGTTGAAAATATTGTTTTCATTGATTTCAAATACAAGGGGATACTACATATGTCCAAGATAAATATTGTAATGTGGATATTGTTGGAAATATTGTTTTTGTATTTTTTATGCTCAATGTGGATACCTTATATTTGAAGGCATTTTTACTCTAAATACATAGCTCAAATGGGAGCATAGTTTATATGGTTGGAAATATTATTACGTGATCTTTCCAACAGTATATGGAACTCCCTTTAAATCCTTAGGAATGAGGAGATGTGAATTTTTCATTCAGACAACCCAGCCAGAAAGTTTTGGTCGGCCCAGACAGTCTTTACAGGTTGGATCTAAAAGTGAATCCACACTATAAATATAAGATATAACGTGCACGTTTGAAGAGAATCCAAGCAAGAGGAGAAAATTTGAGGTGCACAAAAATGATCTAAGGTGCATAAGAGGAGTGGGGAAGTATTTTCAGGTTCTAAAGGTGTGCAATAGGCATTTTCTTGGAGTGGTTGTGTTATGAAGGACTAAGGTCTATGATGCTGCAAAGTGCATTGTTTTGAGGTTTTTATGTTGCAGTCTAGAATTATATTCTAGGAATGATGTTATGAGATTCACTATGGAATGAAGACTAAATTTGACTAGGGTTTGAAGCTATGCTTGAGGTATGAAGAAAGGAGAGGCAATGGAACATGAAAATTAAGGGTATGATGATGGTGTGAAATGCATGAAGTATGAAGCAAACAGGTAAAGTCAGAAGTACTCAATGTATGAAGATATTAGATTGGTGTCTATACAGGTCTTACTGAGTTGGTGCTCAATTGAGGATATTGGTGTCTCTAGTAGGTTCGTGCCTACACAATATTTTTTTGAGTTGGTTCTCAGTTGAGGAGAATGGTGTATCTAGTAGGTTGGTACCTACACAATATCTTACTGATTCGGTGCTCAACTAAGGAGATTAGTGTCTCCAGTAGGTTGGTGCCTAAACAATAGCTTGTTGAGTTGTTTCTCAGCTGAATATATTGGCGTCTTTAACAAGTTGGTGCCTACAATCTTTGTAATAGTAGGTTGGTGTCTACAAACATTTATAAAAAAATAAAAAATAAAAAATGTGGTTTTCTCCTACAAGGGTTTCCACGTTAAAAATTGTGTATTGTGATTTGAGTTTACATGCATTTATTTGTTTTAAGTTAATGAATTAATGATGAATGCTCATTTAAAGTAAAAGGTGTATTATATTGATTCACCCCCCCCCCTCTCATTATAATCATAAGTTCACATAAGTTCAACATAAGGGATGTTGCGGGTAGATATGTTTCTTGATCATGGAGATCTAGCTAGACATCTCAAGGTGGACAGTAGGGAGTTCCAAGACTCCCCCAAACTAATTTTTCCTAGATAATCACTAGCTCCCTCGCACCAGTTAACTGTTATTTTGTAGGCTACTGAAGAAACCGATTGTTGGGCACTCTACGCTCGGTTCATTAAACCGATGATTTGTTGAAGAGATGAACTTGTGAGCCCATATTATTTCTTGATCGAACTGAATTACTACAAAAAAAAACTTTGCAGGCCCATTCCCTTTGTGATCGAGCTAAGATAACGGGACAAATCTATGTGCTCTAATTATTGTTTAAAAATCATCACTTGTCTCGTGGACTTTTAACTAGTTTTTACGAGGATATAATGCATTGTGGAGTCAAGATAAATTTGCATCATATTACTCCAAATACAAGTGGTTGTTTCTATATTCAATAGTTATTAACCTTACAAGGCTTCAACAAAGGAAATAGGGGAGTGTCATCGAACAACAATATCATAAATGATAGGAAAGAGTGTTGGAGATAGCAACAGCGATAGGCCTACCTTCTTGACTCAAAATCGCTTCAATCATTGAACCATTTGCATCATAGTTCATCTATAAAACTTTTTTGAAGTCTATTAATGCTAATAATAGGTGTTCAACAACCTTCTTCTTCAAGATCTAAAAAAAAAATTCTAATGTTGTTTTCCACTTAAAGTTTCCCTTCTTCAAGCACTTAGAGAGTGATGCACATATAACACTAAAATATCAAATAAAATTCCTATAAAAACTTACCAATCCATGAAAACTTATAGCATCAAAAGTGTTTTTGAGAATATTCCATTTAACTATATCCATTACCTTTTCTAGATCCATCTCCAAACCTTCTTGGGAAGCCATAAAACCCGAGTATACCAAATCTTCTTGCATAAAGGTACATTTCTTTTTCAAGTTAATAAACAGATTATCCTCTTTCAACTGCTCCAACACTTGAAGGAAATGACTCAAATACTTATCTTTTGTCATGCTAAAAGTGAAAATATCATCAAAGTAAACAACCACAAATTTACCTAAAAATGCTTTTAGTACCTCATGAAGATAGGCAGTGGGTTTTTCAAACCAAATGGAATAACCAACCATTTATACAATCCTTCCTTAGTCTTGAATTTTGTCTTCCATACATCCCCTTATCTAATCTTGATTGGGTGAATCATAGCCAGTCGTCAAGTCAATCTTTTAAAAGTATCTTGCACCACTCAAATAATGCATAAGATCATCCATTATTTGCAATGGAAATATGCACTTGATAGTTATCTTATTTAAAGCTCTAGATTTCATACAGATTCTCCATTCTCCACCCTTCTTTGATGCTAACACTACGGGTACAACACAAGGACTCAAAACTTTCTCTTATCAGTTATTTATCTACCAACACTTTAACCTATGTATTAACCTCTTCACTTTCTATTGGGGTCATCCTATATAAATATTTATTAGGCTAGCTCAATCTAACTATCAATTCAATCTCATATGAAATGTCTCTAAATGAAGGTGCTCTCATTGGCATATCATTTGTGATGATCTCTTTGCATTATTCAACAACTTTTCAACTTCTATTGTCACTTTGTTCTCTTCTTCTCAAACCATTTTGGAAAAATTGCAAGACAACACTTTGAACTCTTCATTCCTTCCAAAAATTATTCCATTGAACAAAGCATGATCTTGTTGTTGGTACTATCTCCAACACTTGCTTTTGTCATCGTATGTACTCTAAAACTTCTTCCCTCTTTCTCAAACTAATAAGTATTTTTCTTCCCATCATGAAAAAATCCCATTTCATACAACCAAGGTCTACCAAGATATACATGACAAGTATCAATGGAAAGAACATCACACAAAACTTAGTCTTCACACTCCCCTATTTGAAAATTATATAAGCATTGTTGAGAAACAATGACCCAATGTCCTTTCTATGACAATGAAACTCTGTATACACTAGGATCGAGTGTACATTTCAAATTTAACTTCTCTATCACTTCTATAGATACAATTTTGTAATGCATCCTCCATCGATAATCAAATTACAACAGTTACCTTGTATTTTACATTTTTGTCTTGAATATGTTCTTTCTCTACTCTAGTTCTTCGACAATTTTATTCTCTAGGTTGAGAAACACCCTTCTAAACATGAGATGTTCTCCTTGTTCATGGTGAATCTCTGCAATGTTTTCCCATGGAAATATATACTCCTTGTCCTCGGCTACATGTTACCTTGCTTCATCCCTTCTTCTATCATTTTGATTCTCTAGACATTTAGTTATCTTGTGTCCTTGTGTGCCACACTTGTAACATGTAGGAACATACTCGTGTCCTCTACCTCTACCACATTGTTACCTCCTCTGTAGTTATCACTACTAGTTCTTGCTTCATCTTCATTTCTTTCATTTGCTTGACTTATTCAAAAGTGTGCTTTGTCTTTGAATCAACCTCCTCTTCCTCTATCACTTTGTTGTTTTCTACTCAAGTTATCTTCAATTTAAAAATCAACTTGTATACTTCATCTATAGTGAAAAAATAATGAGTGCTCATTTCATTTTGAATCGGAAATATTAGGCCATTAACATGCCTTGCAACCCTCTAGAATATTGACTCCTTGATCCCTAACCTAATTGACAATCTAAAGAACTCTTCTATGTACTATTGGACAAATTACTCCCTTTGCCTCAAATTATGGGCTCGTGTACATAAAACTTGCTCATAATATACATGGAAGAATTTATCTTTCATTTTACGGACCATTTTCTTTGAGCTATCAATTTTTTCCTTGTGATTATCAATTCTATATTTTAGTACACATTCCCACCATAATGCTACACGCCCCTTCAACTTACTAGTATCAAACCTCACCCTATAGAGGTCTTCAACTTTCTCATATTCAAAACACATTTCTTCTTCTCATATCCAATCAATTAAATTTTCATCTTTTTTGAAATTTTAACTTTATCACTACCT
>SNQJ01S0063144.1:63769-75543 GCA_010110895.2 Picea sitchensis | reverse complement strand
TTTGCTGGGTTTTCTTCCCCTAGAGGGTTTCCCAGGATAAATGTTGTGTCTCTTGTGAATGTGTATTTCTCAGTGATCTTGTTCTTATGATGCTCTTATCTATTGAAATGCAAAGAACTATAATAATGGCATAAACAATAACATTATCCAATAGACAAATTCATGATGCAATTAGGACCCCACAAGGACGCATGCACTCTATAAAGACAGGAAAATTTCCTACAGTTGTAATGCAAATTGACCTTGCAAAAGCTTATGACAAGGTAAGTTGGTTGTATTTAAGATTGCTATTGATTCAAATAGGCATGCAGACTAGACTGTGAACTGCATGATGGGTTGTCTCTCTTCAGCTTCCTATGCAGTTCTTATTAATGGATCCTCGTCCTCTTGAAAACTGAAAAAATATGACAGGGATCCATTAATAAGAACTGCATAGGAAGTTGAAGACTCGGATAAAGATGTCCATTGTCTCCCTTTCTCTTTTTGTTAATTGTTGGTAGGTTGATATCAAATGCAAAAGGAGGGGGTGCATAAAGGATATTAATGTAGGGAGAACTATCAATATAACCCACTTGATGTTCATTGACGATGTTATGTTATTTGGACTAGGGTCTTTACAAGAGATGGTGAGCTTCAAAAAATATTTGACTTGTATTGTAAAGCAAGAGGCAAGGAGAGTGAAAAAAAGAAGGATGTGTTTTAGGGTTTGGTTAACAGGGCCTCGACTCTGTAACTAATGGCAACGGCAACATAGTGATCAAAGGTGGCGTCAGCATGGGGGGATGATCCCAAGAAGATGGTCGGGGCTATCATCAACCCAATGATCAACATTTTTCGAATCCCTGGGCTGATGGAGGATGACGGGGTTCCTGATAGGTTAGACTATGATGGAGACTTGGGGAATACGGAGGATATTTTCGTAACCGATGCAAACTTTATTAAAGGACAGGTGGGTAAAAGAGCATAGGAGCAATCGAAATCTGGACCATTAGATGGACATGTAGATCCTTTGGATGGAAAGGTAATTTCTAGGGTGGCGAAGCCATAAGCCAGTGAGAGCCCCCAACCCGAAAGCAGATGCGAAAAAAGTTGAAGCAAGTCCCTCCTCTTTACCTAGTTGTTCAGAAGGAAGGAATTCCTCTCTATCCAGTCAAGGAAAGCCAAGTCGGAAGTGCTGGAAAGCCAACAAGAAGCTTATGAAGATGGTAGTCGAGGACGACATGTCTATGGGCGTGATTCCAAAGCTAATGGGTAAAATTGTCGTGGGGCGCTTTTGCAGTAAGATGGTATGCCGCAAGGCCTTAGGGAACTAGATCGATGAGAATTGGATGGAGCCTTTGGGATATTGTCTAGTTTTCCACACCCTTTCCAGAGGCCGGATTTGTTTTAAGTTTCATTCGAGGGAGAATCTAAACAAAAATTTTAACAAGATGTGGGGTTGGGGTCCTTCCGGCTTGGTGTTAAAGGAATGGTCAGTTGTCTTTGATCCAGCTCGAGACCCCAAGGCACCCACAAAGGTTTGGGCTATTCTGCCAAATCTGCCTTTGATATTCTGGCATGCAGACATGCTTAGAGCCATAGGGAAGAAGATAGGCAAGTTTTGCAACTTAGGGTCGAACTGGGAAACGAAGTTGGCCAAGCGTTGGGCGTGGCTACAAGTAGAGGTTGATTTCAGGGAAGGCCTGCAAGATGAGATTGAGTTGGTTTGGCAAGGTTTCTCGTGGCTCCAAAGAATTGATTACTAGTAGGTTCCCCTTTTGGTGCTTTGGGTGCCACAAAGTGGGTCACCTTCAAGCACAATGTAAGTGACACCCTTCTCAATTCTCGCCTTTTCGGAAAATTTGGAAGTGGAAAACCAGCGTGGAAGCATGTCAAAAAGGTGGGGCTCCTTCTAGTGTTGAAGGTTCTAGCAGCGAATCAATTGAACGAATGAAGTCGACATCCATGCGATCTTCGCCAGCAAAAGGTCTTGTTTCCTCTCTTGGAAAGGGATATAGCCTATCCCTCAATCTTTCAAATAGTTATTTTTCATGTTCTCCATGAAAGTTGTCTAGGTCAGGAAAAGAGAATGTAGGTGATCCTTTGTCTCCTCCCCACTCTCCATGTAATGAACGCTGGTTTTCTAAACCTTCTAATGTATCCCCCCCTCCTGATGGTTTTCCACCTCATTCGCCCAAAGCTTGTCAAAAGATCTATCCTTCTAGTGTCTCATGCCGAGGGTCTCCCTCCTCGTATAAGGAAATGTCCAAAGTCAGTTTGGGTTCAAAATCGTCGATAAAGTTTTATTACTTGCTTCTCTCTAAAGTCAAGTCTAGGCATTTGGAAGACACTGGTGGGGGGTTGGCTCTTGATAAAGCTCCAGGTGGACAAGTTGGTCGTAAGACTTATATATCCAAAGCAAAGTTAAAAGCTAAAAAAGATATTCAAGACGAGAGGCGATCTACGATTTACAAGGCCCTTAGAGCAGGGTTGGCCCTCCAAAATGTTTCTCAATGATTTTTCTCTCTCTGAATATTCGAGGGGTGGGGAGCGCCCACAAGATATCAACCCTCAAAAGGCTAGTGCAGGTGCACAAGCCTGATGTTCTTTTTCTTCAAGAAACCATGAGTACCAGAGAGTCTGCTTAGAGTCTAGATCTTGGCTTGAAGATTGGTCTTTTTCTCCTCCAGTGCGAAAGGCATGTCAAGGGGCCTGCTCATAAGCTTGGAACTCTAAGATGGTGTGTAACAGTTCCTCTAGACTGATGATGGAGTTATGGGACCCTCTTCTTAAGTTCTCTTTCAAAGTTATTAATATGTACAGGCCTTATTCAGAGCGTATTTCGTTTTGGGATAGTTTGGCTCATTCTGGAGTTTTGCTTGGAGACAATGTGGTTTTAGGTGGCGATTTAAATTTTACAGTCTCGTCCAAAGAAATTTGGGGGGGAAAGCCAGACGAGACAACTTCTTTAAAGATTTTGCAAACTTGGAGGAACGGGCGGAAGGGGAAGGATTTAATTGCCAAAAGACTTGACCACTTCTTAGTTTCAGAGAAGTTAGTAAATAAGGAGTGGGGTTTCTCGTTTGGAATAGTGGAAGGAGGTTGCTTTGATCATATCCCTATAGTCTTAAGAATTGTCAAGCCAGACAAAGCAAAAGTCTTTTCGTTTAAACTTAATGATTCATGGTTGAAGGAGGAGGAAATTCGATCCCTGGCCTTTCAAGAATGGGTTCCTCTTTCCATAGAGGAAGGTTCCTCCTATATGAGCCAATTCCAAAACAATTTAATAAAAGTTGGGAAATCTATAAAGGTATGGGAAAGATATTTTCAAAAGAGATCCCTTCAAAATCTGTCCGACACATAGAAAGCTTTAAATTACCCCCTAACTGAAAAACCGGCTGGATCCCTGAGCATTGAAGAAGAAAAAGAGCTAGCATCCCTTTTAATAAGGAAACACTGGCTGCTTTTACAGAAAGAAAAGAGGTGGAGACTTAAGAGTAGGATGACTTGGCTGAAGGAATGGGATAGCAATACCAAATATTTCCATAGAATTGCACAATCCAGGAAAGCAAGCAATTCTATAAGTGAGATTAAAGATTTAAATGGAGACGTGGTATCCTCTCGTGAGGAGGTGGCTAAGGCCGGAAGTGATTTTTTCTCCTCCTTATTCAAAGAGAAGCAATGCTGCCCTATCGAAGAAATTCTAAACCCTTTGAAAACTTCTGAGGAACTAAACAAGGATCTGCTGGAAAGAGTAACAGAAACGGAAATCTTTGATACACTCTCAGCCTTTCAAAGATCTAAGAGCCCGAGCCCGGACGGCATGCCAATGGAATTTTATTTAAGCTTCTATGATTTCCTTAAGGAGGACATTCTGAAGGTAGTCTTAGAATCCCAGGAGTCTGGGCGTTTATGGTCCTTTAAATAAGACCTCCCTCGCTCTTATCCCAAAATCGTCCATGCCTTCCTCCTTCTCTGACTTCAGGCCCATCTCTTGTTGTAATCTTATCTATAAGCTAATATCCAAGATCATAGCCAATCGAATCAAGCCCATTTTGAGCAACTATATCTCTGAAGAAAAGTTAGGCTTCTTATTTAAACGTCAAATCCATGATGCAGTGTCTTTGGCCCAAGAAGCAATGCGTTCTATGAAGGTCCAAAAAATTCCCTCCTTACTAAAGCTGGACCTTTCCAAAGCTTATCACAAGGTCAATTGAACCTTTCTCCGTCTTGCCCTTATAAAAATGGGGATGAACCTAAGCTCGGTTAATTGGATTTTGGGATGTGTTGAATCTGCATCTTTTGCAGTCCTTGTAAATGGTGCACCCTCCAATTTCTTTCACCCCACTAGAGGGCTCAGACAGGGTTGTCCCCTCTCTCCCTTATTATTCCTCATTGTGGCAGAAATTCTGAGTCAGCTCATTCATGATGCTCGAAGCAAAGGTTTAATTTTTGGGCTAAAGGTATCGGTATCATAGGTTATTTCTTATTTACTTTTCGTCAATGATGTAATGCTATTTGGTGCAGGTACTATCAAGGAAATACAGGAAATAAAGGATATTCTGACTCTGTTTTGCAAAGCAACAGGGATGGAGATAAACAACAACAAATCCTCTATCAGAGTTTGTGAGCTGGATGATGAAACTAGGAATATATTGGGGTCCTGTTTTTCCTTTGAAGTAATGGATGTTTTTCCTTTGAAGTAATGGATATTGATGCAGAAATCAAGTATCTGGGGTTTATGCTAAAGCCAAACTCTTACGGATATGCTGATTGGAATTGGCTGGCGATTAAAGTTCAAGCCAGGATTGCATCATGGACAAATCGATTACTCTCAAGAGGGGGGCGGTTAGTCTTAATCAAATCTGTCCTATACAGTATTCCAGTCTATTGGGCTACTATCGCAAATATCCCAAAAGGTATTTTCCATCGGATTTGCAAATTAATCTTTAAATTTCTGTGGTCTGGTAAGAAACAGAGTGACGGTATCCCTCTGGTCAAATGGTCTACTCTGGCAAGACCAAAGGATTTAGGGGGATGGGGGATTCACAATCTACTGTGGTTTAGTAGAGCTCTGGCAGCAAAGAGCCTTTGGAGGCTCATGTCAAATAATATGCTATGGGGCAGGGTTCTCATGTCAAATTATCTAGCATGTAAAACCATAGAAGAATGGTTCTGTATGCCAAGGAAATCGGTTTTGTCCAGCTCAACTAGATGGAAAGCAATGGTAGATGCCTTTCCACTGCTAGGTAAGTGGGCTGCGTGGAGAATTGGGAATGGAAGAAGCGTCAGAGTGGGCGAGGATCCATGGGAAGGATCAGATAATAAGTTAATAACCACAAACGGTCTGTTGAGAAGACTCCATGTTCAAGGCATACACTCCTTAAGAGATACAGCGACCCCAGGAATGAGCATCACTAGAAGCACCTTATGAAAAACAGCAACAGATTTAAATTTGAACGAAATCTGGGCAGAAGAGTGGTCGGCCTATGTAAATTCTCTGAAGCAAGGATTTATTTTGCTAAAGGAGGAGGAACCAGACTCTATTATATGGGCTAAAAATAAAAATAAAAACAGAATTTACTCAGTTAAGTTAGGTTATCTGGCCCCAGCAGAGGAACAGGTTGAAGGTGCGTCTAAATGGTGGTGGCGTCCAACGTGGAAATGGAATGCTCCTGAAAAGATGAAAATCCTTTTCTGGTTGGTGCTAGAACAAAAGTTGTTGACATGGTATGTTCTATGCAGAAGAGGATGGCTGAGCCCCAATTGTTGTGCAATGTGTTTGTTCAGGGTGAGTCAGCCCCCCATCTTTTCTTTCACTGCTCCTTTGCCCTTCAGGTTTGGGAACTTGTATCGCAGAAGGTCGGCATCCCAATCTCCCACACAGGTGAAAGTTTGGAGGAGTGGCTCGATAATTGGTGCAAAAACTCAGAATGCAAAGAGGTTGCTTCCTTACCAAGCATTGTGGTCTATTTCATATGGTGGGTGAGGAACATGTTCATTTTTCAAAACAAGTCCATCTCAGCTGAGGTGGTAGTGGAACTTATTTGCCAGATGATGATCTTCTACAAGAAAGAACCGGATAAAAGGAAAAGACATAATCCCATAATGCCTGATCTGATTGGTGATACTCCTTGGGGGTTCTTCGATGGTGCCAGGCAAGGTAATCCCTCGGTTTGTGGTGTGGATGATGTCCTCTTTATTAATGCAAATCATCATTTTGAAATGCGTTTCTCTCCAGGCAGGGGTTCTAATATGAAAGCGGAGCTGTCAGCTATTTGGGCCCTCATCTTCCTTGCAATTTCGCTAAACTTACGAAAGCTCCAGATATTTGGAGATTCTTTGGTTGTGGTGGACTGGATGAATGGCAAAGTTCAGATTCAAGTTGCAAGTCTGCAGCCTATAATGATCAGAATCAGGGAGATGTTAGGGGAATTGGAATGGTTTTCTTGCTCTCATGTGTACCGGGAGCTCAATCAGAAAGCTGATCGGCTGTCCAAGGAGGTGCTAGAATTGGAAGCAGGTGCTTTTTCCTATCAAGAGTTCCAAAACAGTGTGTTAGTGCATGATTCGTCCTTTATTCTGTAGGAGAAGAAGCAGGGAATGCTTGCAAGAATATATTCTTTTTGGATGTAAAGGTAGTATTGAGTAAGGTTTTCTTTTTTTGAGAAATGTAAACAGAAGGTTGATATGTTTTCAGAATAGCTTTATGAATTTTGTAAGCCCTGGAGGCAAAAAAAAAATTAGGAATCTGAAGAGCAGTTCGTTTTCTCCCTTGAAGATGAACAGGAACATGTATATTTTACTTTCAAGTTGAAATATAAAGCTTTTTTCTTTCTCGGAAAAAAAAGCAACAGGCAAGGAGGTAAATAAGAATAAATCCTCCAACTTTGCAATGGTTTGGAAGAAGCTCTGGAAGAACAAATTGCTAAGATATTTCAATTAAATTCTGCTCCCTTAGATAAAGGAATCATGTATCATGTTAAAACCAATTAAAACCAAATGATTATAAATTTTCAGATTGGCTGTGGTTGTACAAAAAAAATAGAAGCAAGAGTTTCTAATTGCTGTTACATGTGTTTGTCACGTAGTGGAAAGTTGGTTCTCATAAAGTCTATTCTGGAAAGTATTCTGGTTTATTGGATGGATGGCTCTGGTTCACATTCCGAAAGGAATACTAAACAAAATAAGAAGAAATGTTTTCAGTTTTTTGTGGACAGGTAAGCGAGAGAAAGAGAAGGAATCCCTCGGGTAAAATGGACCAAAATAGCTAATCTAAAGGAGGTGAGTGGGGTCTGAAAAATATCCTTTTTTCGGCCAAGCCTTGGCAGCAAAGAGAATGTGGAGACTCATAAACAATGAAAGTTTATGAAGAAATTTGACTAAAATGAAATATATAGGTGATGATATTGGAGGAGTGGATAAGGAAAGATAGGAAATCAAATCTATAAAGGGTGCTTATATAATATGGAAATCCATGGTCAATGTTTTTACTTTAATAGGCAAGTGGTTAGCCTGGAAAGTAGGAAGAGGAAACAAGGTCAGAATTGAAGAAAACCCCTGGATAGGATGCATGGGAAATTATAGACTGTCTGGTCTTCTTCTAGAAGTTCTGCATGACTCAGGCATTTTTAGTCTAGAAGATGCAGCCTCTCAAACTGAGACAGAGGATTAGAGACAAGATTGGAGATCAGCAGGGGATTTAAATTTGCATAATGAGCTAATTGGGGAATGAACTTAATTCATAATACAGCTAAAACACAGTGCTTCAAAGCTAAATGAGGAGAATGAGTTAAATGGTCTAAAAATAAAGGCTCAGGTAATTATACTGCTAAATTAGGTTATGATGGCAAGATGAAAGAAGTGAAGGTGGGGAAATTAAATGGTGGTGGAAGATGGTGGAAGCATAATAGCCCCCTAAAGACAAATATTTATGTAGTTAGCTTTATCAAACAAAATCTTAACATGGGACAATGGCCAAAAGAGAAATGGTAAGGGCTGAGAAAGTGTATCTGTGTAAAGCCAGTGAAAAAACTATTGATCATACAGTGGATATTGGAAGCCTGTAAAGATTAAGCCACAAAAAAATCTCAGTATGCCTGAAATTGACTATTCAAAAGCACGGGGATTCTTTGATGGAGCTTGTCAAGGAACTCCAGGTATGTGTGGCTCTAGGAGTATTCTTATTTTAACAGAAAATAGTTAGATTTTGCTGAAGTATGGAGCGGGTCAAAGTATAAATAATAGGGCTGAATGCTTTGCTCTATAGTTTCTCATGAAACGTGCTGCAGACAGAGGTATTGATATTCTACAAGTCTTTGGAGTCTCGAAGCTCCTAATGAATTGGGCTAGTGATATATGTCACATTGAGAATTTGATCTATCTTCAATATTGAAGAGGGTTCTTTAGGGAAAGAACAATTTCACTGAAATCTCTTTTCTCATATTCCAGAGAATTCAATTCTGAAGCCGACAGGTTATCTAAAGAAGCCTTAGCCTTGCAGGAAGGAACCTTTTTCTGAACAGGAGTTCAAGGATGGGGAACTCCAGCCGGAAATAATGTTCTTTATCTTTTTAATGGTTTAACGATATGTGTATTTTGAAGATAAAAAGGTTTCTGTTTCTGAAAGGCATGAAAAGAGAGTTGCATAACAATTTTTTTGGTGCTTAAATGCACAAGAACTTAAAAGTGACCTTAAATGGCTCGGGAAGACTGTAATAAGTAAGATCAGGTGTCAGTCTGTGTTAGCGTATATTAGATGAAGAGTATAGAGTCATTTAAGGCTCAGAAAGTGTCATAAAGACAGTCCAATGTATATTCTGATTTCAGCTCTGAAATATCGAATATAAAGTTTTTTTTTCTTGGATATATATATAGACACACATCCCCTGTGTCACATTTGGGGGATCTACACATCTGGTTTCAGACACTCAAATCCACACGTCCCAATGTCATGTCACTCGGGTTAGCTAAGAAAGTCAAACTTGGATGTATGGTATAGACAATTTATATTTTGCTGAAGAGCCTGAAGAAATGTTCACTGCTTTATATATTTTGAAATTTGATTTCAAAGAGGAATGCATTAAGAATTATTAAGGCAGATGTAGCGGACAATGAAATCAATTATTCACTAGAGTCATGTGCATCATTAATCAAATTGATAAAGCTACAAAAATTAATCAAAATGTGAAGACTACAGAAAAAGTGATTGAGAATTCATTCGAGTATAGATAACTAGTTTAGCTACAGAATTCCATCATATTGACTTTGTAGGAATGCCGAGAAATACTGATAAAAGTTGTGGAGCACGGGAACAAGGTGTTCAATGAGTGAAAGCTAAAGAAACGGCTTGCGTCTCCAAGGAAAGCTAAAGAAATAGCTTGCGTCTCCAAGGAAAGCTAAAGGGAAATCCTAAAGGAACAGAAAGGCAAAGAAAATCAGGCCAAAAGAGTTAGAGATGAAAGGGATAAATTTCCAGAACTTATTTGTCTTGTACATTGCAGCTTTAAGATTTCTCTCAATCCGTTTTATGCATCTTCTACAGTTCCGTATTTTCCAGCAAAATTCTCGATTTATATTGCTGCTGAAACTCATTGTAAATCCACTGGTTTTAAGCTATAGAATTGGGACGCATTTGAGCTGCAGTGTATTATGGGATTTTGTTATCAATCTTCCTAGTTTTCTGCAATTTTCGGTGTTTCATTTGAAAAATTATTAATTAAAGATTCCCCAGAGTTCCCATTAGATCATTGGTCACGAGTTCAATGGTCACGAATTCAATTCCCGTGGAGTTATTACGTCTACAAACAAGATAGACCCAAACTTGTCACAAACAAAGAAGCTAAAACCCTCTATTTTCCAGGGATCCAGCATTGAATCCCTTCAAGCACATCTATTACCCTAAACGTGAACTAAATTTTGGAATTTTTTCACAGCTGCCGCTCTACTTTCAACCCTCTAAAACGAAATATGTCCTCCAAATTAAGAACAAAAGTTAGGGAAACTTCTAAATGATGGGTGCACAGCCCTTCTGAATGGCATTTCTTCACATTTGAGTCGTCATGGAAGCCCTAACAAAATATTTAGCCCTAAAAAAGACTGAAACAGAGAACATACAAAACACGAAAAAATTGAATTAAAAGGTCCGTATTTACCACTTCAAGAGCCGAGCGGTCGTAACCAGGGGGATCGGGGATATCCCTTGACGAATTGTAAGAATCTGCTAAATCTATCGCCCATTTGCGAACATAGTGACCTTTCTTGTCCATTCTCAGTCCCCAGTTGCTGTAAAATTCAGATATCCAGAGGTAAATTCGCTTTCTTTCTCCGTCAAGGGGTCGTCGAGGCTCTGCTCCAGTTTTCCTTTCTCCGTGTCGTCGAGGCTTTGCTCCAGTTTTCCAGTTTATAAAGGCGTTTTTTTTCTCTCTTTCTTTTATGATTTATGATGCAATAATTTTTATTTTTTTATTTTTATTTTTTTTGTTATTATATAATACAGGTTGAGTGGGTTTAATGTTTAAGAAAATGTATTTTTTCTTAAAAGGTTACAAGTTCAAATCTAAATTAGTCCCGTGAGACGGTAAGACAAGTGTATGTTTCTCCAAGGATGGGAGGAGGTCTCCGGGATGGATTGTAATGATGCTCTGTAAAAATATTATGTACAGTTGTCCCACAAACAAGGGGGTCTCATACACCAATTTGATATTTGGTTTGGTAGGGACCTTTAAATTAGATTATAGATTATTATTATTGTTATTATTAAATTATTATTATGAAACGAAAAATACCACGAGGGTTTACTATGGGATTGTATGATAAGGCGATAACATTAATGGGGAGTGATAGAGGATTTGGTAGTATGGATCCATAAGTAGTTTTTGGATTATAATGTTAATAATGGGAGTAATAGAGGATTTGGTAGCATGGATCCATAAGTAGTTTTTGGATTATAATGTTAATGGGAGTAATAGAGGATTTGGTAGCATCAATCTATAAGTAGTTTTTGGAGAGGTTACTTATTGATTAGGTTCACATGATTAACATTGAGGTGGAAGCCATACCTCGCTCACTTATGTAATCATAATGGTTAGGAGGAATATCACCACCCTTGCTTGAAAAACTAGTCAAAACCCCGATGATGGCCTTAAGATATGCTTTGGAATTATATATAACTAGCATAGATTCATCTTAACCTTGGATTGATCAAGCACTTACAAAGATCAAACAAAACAAAAAAATGTGCAAACATCTCCCTGCTTAAAGGATATGGGACCAAGAAAGATTGTTGACTTTAATTAAGACCAATGGTCCATAGAGTTATCCAACAAAAGGGTTGTAGTCTAGATATGTAAGCATTTTCCACCTTCCAAAGAAAGGAAGTCTCACCCAAGGCATTAATGGTGTTGCCATGAAAGATAAAGTAGGATGGAAATGCAATGACATGGTGCATGCTTAAAATGAGCTACTACATAATTGTATCAACACATAACAACCATAAAAACAATAAACATACATAGGTGCAACATGTCATTCATTCAAACACCAACCAGTAGACATAATTTAAACAAAATAATTCGTTCATAGTGATAAATCGTAAACACATCATAATAGGCTAAGCTCATTAACATTATCCTTGTATTATTAAAACATGAACTTCATCATACCATAGTACTGAGGTATCCTCATACATATGGCCAAAACCCTATATGCTCTTTGAGACTCCCATCACATAACAATAACAATAGTGTGGCAACCATCCCTAAATTCATCGTGCCATAGTAGTATTGAGGCATCCT
>SNQJ01S0063144.1:38173-53739 GCA_010110895.2 Picea sitchensis | reverse complement strand
CTAAGTTGTAGTCATTGAATCTACTGATAAGAAGGAATGAGTGACATACCTCAATATCGCTTCCTTAGGTCTCTGTTGTTCCCGGTTCGCTCCGGTGCTCTTGTGAGATCAAATCCAAGACAACACAAACCAACCAAAGTGAATATAGCAAAGTATATTCAATGCCAACCTATCCATATGGTCAAGGAGTTATGCAATAAAATAAAAGTAATTTTATGGGAAAGGGACATGCCGCTGTATTATATTAATTGAAAGTAGAAGATACAATCGAATCGCCTTGATGTCGCAAGCTTCCTTTCAGTGACCCTTGGTTCCAACACACACACTTGCTCTATACTTGCATGAAGAATATCCAATACAACTTGGTGGGCCAAAAAGAGTCTCTAAGCTTCTATCCAAGCAAGGTTCTTCACACAATTCTTTTACCAATTCTCCATTCAATATTGCTTAACCTTTTCCATGAGAATCCTTTCAATATATAAGAGAAGGAGAGATGGTTACATGGATGAGGATGATCCCACTAAATCTGAGAAGTCAGTAGGATTCCAACCATGCGAATGCCAATCCATTTTCTAGAAGATCCCCTTCTAGAACCTTCGTGACCTCTTCTCTTCTTCAAGCTTAAAAACTGGTTCGCACCCTACCTATAGAGTAGACTGCGAACAGTTCACACCCTAAGTGTGGGCGGCCCGCGAGAATGAGGGATTTTTGCACCCTCTAACATAGGTAGCTTGTGAACTCACCTTAAAAATGTGTTTTTGGAAGAAGATAGTAGTCGCTTTTCTCAAGCAAAAAGTCCTTGTGGGAGCCTGAATACATCACTTGTAGAAACATCACCAGAGTGACCAAAATCATGCATAACAATAGTTTCTTCCATAGTCTTAGGGTCATCATACTGGATCTTGTCACAAATGGAAGGTGGTAGTCCACTCATATACCTTTGAATTTTGACGGTCTCATCTTTGATGAACGGAACATACTTCAACAACTCCAAGAACCTTCGTTCGTATTCATCAATGGACATGTTCCCCAACTTGAGTTCAAAGAAATCTTTCATCTTTCTGTCATAGTATCTTTTAGTCAAGTATTTATTTTCAAAATACTTCTTGAATTCTTTCCAAGTAACATCTTTCTCTCTAATGTGTTGCACCTGCACAAGTTGATCCCACCACATGGATGTCTTTCCTTTCAATTGATACATTGCAATTCTTCCTTCTGCATGAGAGGAATGATTATGTAGTTGGAAATATTTCCTCATGCCAAGCAACCATGTTTCAACATCTTCCTCCTTCTTGTGTTCTCCATCAAATGTAGGAGGCTTAATCTTGTTCATTCCTCCCTTTAGTTCATCCAATCCAGATCTCCTATGTTTTCTGGTAGGAGATGGGCTTGAACTACTACGTGCTTCCTTATTGGAATGTTTCGGGGAGTGACGATGATGCCTGCTAGTGCTTCTTGATCTTCTTTTCTTCTCAGGGGGTCCACGACTTCCTGTTTTGCTTGAATCACCCTCCTTATCCAACTTATTTTCGATCCTTTCCAAGCTCCGCATCAACTTTAGGTTGAATTCACCCTGTTGTTCCTTAGCTTTCATAATCTTTCTGCTATTTGCTTGGTGAGTTTGGTCATCTTTCTATAATATCTCAATTATTTTCACCATACACCCTTCCTTATCTATATCTTCTCCATGCCCATTAGAGTTTGAGCCTTCTACTCCCAAATGGACATCCATCCATTTAGCTTCATTCTCTGAGCTGGAAGCATTCTGTGCCTCCTCCATTCCTCTGCACTCAGTGTCAATTTGCTTCGGTCCTGATACTCGTTGAACTCTGCAAACACAACGTGCAGACAACCGTAATTTGTTWGGCCATCATTCCTTAACAAATCCCACATAATTCATAAAATGAATTCGATTACAGAAAACGTTCATATTTCATGAATTTTTTTCCGARCTCTACTCGTCTYTGTGATAATTTMAGGCCTTATCCCTTTTCTCTTAGCCCCAACCCCTGCGACCAYGGGTTGTGACCAAGCGCTAGATCAATAGGCGTTTAATCAAGACTTCGGGTTCCAAAGTCTTCATAATACATCACCACAGACTCTCAGAGTTCCAAATTAACGAACTCGCGAAGTAGGGTGGATCAACGATCCACGTCTACCCAGCATCCAACGACTAACACTTGTTGTGGAACTTCTGTCATTGAAGCTTCGAGACTTTGGAGCTTCAAAACTTCGGGTTCTGGAAGCTTTCACGCTTGCTTCCTTCCAATCTCGCTTCCTTCCGAACTTCTGACTTCTCTATCCTTCGGGCCCACATAGTACAGTTGTCACCGACTAAGGCGATGGCACATGGTATGCCTAGGAAGGTCCATGTCACCCAGGCGATGTCATCTGACCCCACCACATCTACCCTTTCACTTCGAAACTTTGGGTTTCGAGAGTTTGTGCATCAACACATTCCCCTTCTCCCGATTTTGGCAGTTCGAAACTCTCCCTGGATAATCGACGGTCCTTATCTCTCCCACCACCAATGGTCGAGATTCACTTCGCGATTCCTTGCTTCGGGAGTGTTCACCTCTCTTCACTTCCAATCTTTTTATTTTGCGAATTTTGAAGGGTTCTCACGACTAACCTGTGCGCGACTTCACAAGATCTAACGGATAATCTCTCCCCTCAGTTCTACGGTGTAGATCTCTTTCGGGACCTCGGAGCTTCAAACTTCGGAGGTTTGTGCCTCAATGCACCCTGCTTCTCCCGATTTACGAACTCCGAAAGGCTTCCAGGATAACCCTCTTGCACCTTCTCCATATCTGATGTTCGTAAAAGGGTTTCCCTTCCTTTCGAACAGATCCTACAACCCACATTACTATGCGTCCCAATACCACTTCTGTCATGGTTTTACGACACCGCTATAAACACGACCGAGGTAACTTGTTGGCACTCAGGAAGGTTCTGAGGTTCGAAATTAGTCTCTCCAGACACAATTCCCACCTTAAACCTCGGTCCAAAGACCACTTATCCGGCCCATCCAGGCTTAGTGTTGAAACCTTGGCTCTTATACCAATTTGTAACATCCCCAACCACCAACAGGTCAGGTAATGCTACCATGCGGAAATACATACATACATACATCTAACATGCATTTTAATCGAATTAAAACACTTAATCACAATAATCACAGAATTACTGCTACCATACACAATCAATGGAATTGACAACAATTCATACATGCAACAAAATACATGAAAACATACAAGCATCACAAAACATGCATAAAATACATAATTAAGCACAACAATGATACTTATATTTTTTCTGGAGTAAATCCACCAACTGCGTGTAGACCTTCCACAAACCTCCCAGCCTTAGACCACGCTGCTCATCACTCTCAGTAGTAGGTCATGCCCGAGTTGGGACTAAGCTCCATTGGGCAAGGAAATCCTAGGCTAGGCAGGGTCAACAAGAACACACACAGTTTATGAGGAAGGATTCTCTCCCATGAGACCTCTTATGCCCACTACTCACGGACTTTCATTGCCCACGTGCCTGCCCCACCCCAGGAGTATACACCTTCACTGTCACACAGTCCATCATATGCTTCACTTCCCTTGCCTTGGGCTTCAGCAACAAGCTGGACCAAAATTGTCAGAGCTTTGTAGTTGGTGTTGGACTCTCTCTAGGAGAAAACTACTTCCCAACAAACTCTCTCACCTGGAGAGAGCTGCCCACAGGACTGACAACCTACCTCTTCAACCACAACCACCTCCCTCACCTGGAGAGAGTGTTGCACACAGGCCCGACAACCTRCTTCTTCAGCTTCGTTCCCGCACAAGGAGGATAACAACAAGGCTCAACAAGGAACAAATGAAAGCAACAAGCCACAYTTAGCCAAGCGACGTCATGGCCATGACAACCAACAACTMTGACACACACAACACAGACAAGTACAGGATGCTYGGGCTTCACARAAGACATGAATCAGTCCGCAGTTCTCCCTGGGTTCACAGGACACACAAGTCAGTTTTTCCCCCTTCCCRTGAGTGGTTTCTTGGGTGACCGCGGATGTACAGAGGTCAGTGATAGAGAACAATGAGTTCAGACGAAGAATGGGCAAATGGCATCACAAGCAACCTTCAATGCACGTGGTTATGTAGATGCAGATGCATAGGCCAAAAACGGGTTTAGGTGGAGGATGGAAGAATGGCGAACGAACTCAGCCGAAGGATGACAGAATGGGGAGCCAACCCCTAACATGAGATGACTCTTGGGTTTTAGCTGCATGAGCCCAGGTCGACACCTGTCTTCCTGGAGCTGCATGCACTGCACTTCTCATACGTTCCTTTTCCCATGAACTTAGGACAACACTTGGTGAATTTTCTACCTTAGCCTTTTAGGAAATAATAATAAATTATTATCCCCTTTAGAGGTAAGCCCCCTATCTTAGCCCATAGGCCCAAACCTTCAACCCCTTTTCCCTTACCCAGCCTTGTGGAAGCTTAGTCCCCCATCACTCTTTCTTCGTGGTTGGTCTGCACACAACGATGTTTATATATTAACAAAGTTCATAATTACATGTACAAAAACAGGCTCCTGGCCTTTAACACCTAGGCTCTTTGGCCTACTTACACATAAGCTTACCAGCTTACAATTGCTCGGCTCACCAACCTATAAACATGAATACAATTCATAATATAACTGGGGCACGTCCTTGGGGTATTACACCAGCCTACAAAATTTTGTCTTCATCCTCGATAGGATGATGAGGATATTCTTAATAAAAATATTCAATTTTACAATTACCCTCAATTCATGTGGCACATGCAACCAATAACTTGTCCTCTTGTGCTTACAAGCTAAACAATGGCCCTATGACTTTGGGTCGTAGTGTAAACTAGCTTCTCTTATGCTTTAAATTTTGATGACTTGTAAGTTATAGGTCTCTTTCTTCTTTAACCATGGGACTTATGCATCTCTTGGAATCATCTTGAATCCAGTCTCCCTTGCATAGTCTTGTTTGATGAGGGTTGTTTATTTCTTTGCCTTTATCACTTTACTACATAAATTTCCTTCAAGTGTCTTTATCCTCTTCAAAATTTAACTTGCATATGCACCATCCTTCATCATGTTTCGTGCATATACAATATGCACTTAATTTTGCAACAACATTGCAATAACATAAGTAAGAATTGACAAAGAAACTCCTCACCTATGCAATGAAACTACAAGAAACCCTATATGGTAGAAGCCCCTTTTGATTGGTTGCAAAGACTAACCATACAAAAATCCTTATACCATCAAACTGCATAAATGCAAATGCATACTTCGAGTTTTCTTCCACTATGTTTATTCAAGCTTAGGCATGAGAAGTGCAAAGTTCCAGTGATAAATTCCAAAGGATAGCTCATGCATATTATTCCATGGAGTTTTTTTTGCACCACAATATTAGTTCAAGCTTATAAATGGTATATAATTCTTGGGGTTTGGGTGTAAATTTCCCATTGTTTATGATCCTCAACCTTATAGAGAGCATGTTCCACTTGATGGATTGTTAAACCATGTGACAATTTGTTGTTGGCTTGAGAGGGAATTGATCCTTGAGAGAAAAACGTCCCTTTAATGTATAGAATTCTACAATTGCATTTCCTCTTAAGCTTGACTTCGCCATGATGAGACTATTTGTGCATGAGCATGTGGATCCTTCATGAGTGATACCTTCAAACTTAGAAGATTTAGATTTCTTGAAAAGAAACTTATGACTGTAATGATTATGGCTTGCCTCTTCTTACTCCAGGGATTATTGGCAAGAAAGAAATATGCCAATTTTTATTTGACTATGTAAACAAAGGGGCATTGATCTTGCATTGGGCTTTACTCCATCCACAACAACTATGCCTTCTTCATTGGATTGTCACAAATAGGGAATCATATCAACAATATGGAATGAGGAAGTAATGTTTTTTGGGGGGATGAAAACCCTCATTTTTCATATACAAACCATCTTCCCTTCTACGTTCATTTACGCAACATTCGATAATGTTCATGTATTTGGATCTCTACTTCTTATGCAAGCAAGGGGGGCTTCCTTGTTGCGTATGAAGGAGACATCCATGCCCTTACTAGTTCCTATAATAAAAATGATAAAGCACGTGGATTAATCGAAATGTCCATCTATCCTTACTTACGATTTCACCTTCAAGGAATTGATAACCCAGTTGAAGCCCAAGATAATCTAGAAGCCATATTTGGTAAACACGATGTGATTCAAACCCACCAGCTTGAAAATTAGCTAATGACTTTAAATCCCAATGATTTCTCTTGCATTGAAGATTATTTATCTAAGTTCAAAACACTTAAACTTTTACTTAAAGAATGTAAAATATATATGAAGGATGATTGATGCATATATGTTATTCTTCCTAAGCTTGGTAGTGCATATCTTGTCTTTGTATCTACATTTTATCCACCAGATAAGCTCTAGGGGATTCTTATCAAGATCCCACTCTTGAGTCTTTTTGTGATTCTTTTATTAGAGAGTAATATAATCTCTTGCATGTTGGAGTGATCAACATTGTAGGTATATCTAACAAATCCTTAGTGGCCCAATAGAAAGATAAAACCAAGCATCCAAAGAAGCAACATCCTCGCAACAACAAGAAAAACAAGGGTCCCAAACCCTCTCAGCCATATTCAACTCCCAATGGTGACAAAGGACCAAAATAAAAAAGTAAGAAGGCTAACGTCCATTTTAAATTTTGTGGTTGGGATGGTCATCTGGAGTTAAAATGGTTTAAACAGGTGGAGGCCTTAGAAGCAACAATGAAGAAGCACAACATCAATATTGATTCTTCTTCTCATGGACACACACTTTCTGCTTTTGGTTTCTCCTTCAATGCAACATCTACTTCTTCTTCTAGTGAGTGGCTTATTGATTCTAAAGCATCGTATCATATGGCTAAAGATAAAGCCATTTTTTCTGGTCTTAATGAATGCAACACCAAACAAATATTTGTTGGTGATGATAGATCTCTTAGTGTTGTAGGGTCTGGAACAATTAAGGTAGATAATGGTCATTTCAATGATGTATTATGTGTTCCAAGTCTTTCTTGCAATCTTCTATCAGTATATCATATCACTCATTCAGGTGAAGATAAAACAATAGAGTTTTCACCTAACCAAGTTGTAATCAAAGGATTTAAAACATCCTAAGCATGTCCTAACCACTTGAATTGTTGATGATATTACCAGGTTGTACAAATTTGACAACTTTGGGTAATCAATTTTTATTGCTCATAGTGATGACTTGAGCAATCTTTGTCATGAGCAGTTTGGTCATCTAAATTATCACTCATTGTAGCAACTATGTAATCAAATTATGATGATTGGTCTTTCTCTCGTTTCTTGCAAAGATGGTGTTTGTGTTGGCTTCTCAACAAACATTATCGTGACAATTTTGACAAGTGTGCCTCTTGGCATGCCTCGACCCCCTTGTAGCTTGTTCACAGTGATTTGTGTAGTCCACTTCCTTCTCCTTCTTTCTTTGGGTTCACGTACTTCTTAATTTTCATTGATGACTTCTCTAGATGTACTTGGGTTTATTTCTTAAGACTTAAGAGTGAAGTTTTTGACATGTTTTTGGCCTACAAGGCCCTTGTAGAAAAACAATATGGACATCAAATGCAAAGGTTGAGAATAGATAATGGAGGCAAATATGTAAACAATAAATTTACAACTTATTGCACTGCATAGAGCATTCAAATGCAACATATTGCTCCATATACACCACAACGAAATGGTGTTGCTAAGAGAAAGAATCACACGTTATAGGAAAAGGCAAATTGTATGATCCAATCTAAGGGATTAAGTCTTCATTATTGGGTGGAAGCTATTAACTGTGCAAATTACATAGTAATTCACACTCCCATGAATGTTTTAAAAAATATAATACTAGAAGAAGCATGGAGTAAAATTAAACCAGATGTAATCCAATTTCGTGTGTTTAGTAGTGAAGCCTAGGCTCACATTCTTGGTGAGAAAAGGAAAGTATTAGAGTCTAAAAGTGAGAAGTGCATTTTTGTTGGATGTTACAAATATGTAAAAGGTTATAGACTTTTTCAACCTCATTCCATTGAAACAATCATTAGAATAGATGTTAAAGTTTGATGAAAACATCTTGGCCCGTGACCCTAGTTTGATGTTTGTGCCATCTTCAACCTACAATCTATCTTCACCGTTTGTGTCATCTTTTGGTCCTATTATGGTTGCTTCTTCAAATGATGACTATGAGTATGAAAATCCACCTCTGCCTACTCACTTTCCTCTACATGAGTTCATTGAACATGAACATACACCAGCACCACCGCTTCCCAGATGGGTTCATTCAACATGAGAAGCAATTGGTGATTTTTCCATTGATCCCACATATCGATGTCTTACACATTCACAGTTCCAGTGAGCCTCCTCCCTTTTGGATCAAGTTTCAAAGACTCATGATCTAGACATGTTTTTCAAATCTTATGGCCATCCAGTTTGGGACACAACAATGGACGAAGAATATTGTTCCTTAATGGCGAAGGATACTTGGGATCTTGTACCTCTTCCGAAAGAAAGAAAATTTGTCTAATGTAAATGGGTATACGAAACTAAGTATGCATCAGATGGAAGTGTTGAAAGACATAAGGTCTGGTTAATTGCCAAAGGATTCTCTCAAGTTGAAGGAATTGACTACAATGAAACATTTACACCCGTAGCCAAAATGAATTCCACTCACCTTGTTCTATCCCTTGCTACCTCACATAGATGGGAGGTCCATCAAATGGATGTCAAATCCACCTTCTTGCATGGGGGTTTGCAAGAAGAAATTTACATGGAACAACCTCCTAGCTATGTTTATAATTACTCTGGCTTTGTTTTCCACCTTAAGAAATCTCTCTATGGTATTAAGCAACCTCCATGATAAAATGTATAACTTTTTTCTTGACACTTGACTTTTTAGATGCCATTTTGACCCTAATATATATACCAAGAAAGGAGGAATCCATCTCATGATACATGTGTATTATGTTGATGACCTTATCCTCGATGGTAGTGACCCTAAACTCTTAAACCATGTGAAATCTAAGAAGAATTTTGAAATGACGGACTTAGGCTATTTGCATTATTTCTTTGGCCTCCAAGTATTGCAAACCAAGGAAAGAACTTCCATTTCCTAGTCTAAGTATGCATGTGACCTTCTTCGTCGCTTTCACATGGAAGATTATAAACCATCCCCTTCTTCCTTCCAAATTGGAGACAAACTTGTTGCCATATGTACTACTCTTGAAGTTGATGCCACTTTGTAACGTTAGTTAGTTGGTATCCTTTTGTATTTGACTTGTACTCGTCCTGATATTTCCTTTGGTGTTGGTCTTGTTGCTTGGTATATGCAAACACCCCATGAAAACCATTAGAAATAAACAAAATGGATAGTTCAGTATATCCATGGTACAATTTAGTTTGGGATACATTACAATTCATGGGGGACTCCTTTGTTGGTTGGTTTCACTGATTTAGATTGGGACAGTAACCCCAATGATCGAAATTCTAGTGAAGGTTATGTTTTCGGTCTTGGTTCCAGACCTGTCACTTGGGCTTGTTAGAAACAACATGATCTTGCTCTTTCTTCAACAGAAATAGAGTACCAAGTAGCGGTTAATGCAAGTCAAGAAGCCTTGTGGCTACTATAGATCCTTTCAGAGTTTAGATTCTAGCAACAACATCCAACCACCCTCTAGTGCAACAATCAGAATGTCATCAAGCTCACCAAATATTCAATTCAACATCATTGCAACAAACACATTAAGATGCAAATGCGCTTCATCATAATGTCTATTCATGATCTAGTTCTTGAAGTGATATTTTTCCCTATAGAAGATCAAGTTGCAGATATTTTCACAAAGTCTCTTACGAAAGTGAAGTTTTCCAAACCTTGATATATGTTAGGAGTTTAAGAAGTTGTCATTAAGGGGGGAATAGGCTCCAATGCCTCCTTCCTTCTCCTATTGTGTCACCTTTGTAAATCCTTCAATCATATCCCAAGTTGTTCTTAAAAGGGGTGTTAAGATATCTAGACACTTAGGAGCTTGTTAAGATCAACTTAGTCTAATATGTGTTTAGGTAAAAGTGTGTTTCTTTCGTGTGCATTGGTATACATTTGTAGTTATGTAATCCGATGGTCATGATATGCTATAGACATAGAATGATCCAAAGGATCATATTCTCCTCGATATTACTGGCTATATTGATCTGTGGCTTAACACCTAATTGGTTCACGATCTCTGTTTAAAGAGCATGCATGGTCATTTGCTAATGATCGATTGTGAAAGTCTCTTGTAAAATATTTTTCTTTTGCATTAATATATTGCTTCAAGTGGCCATGTTGGTTGAAGTTTTGGATTGTTCCTCTTCAACGATTTTAACCACATAAAAACCTTGGTGTTATGATATTTGATCAGTATTTGTGAGTGGTTGCTTAAGGTGTTCATCCTATGTGGGAATGCCCTGTTTTGTCGAACAAATAACCAAGGTTCTAAGACTTTCATTAAAATTTTCACACCAAAGTAAGGTTTAATTCCCTACCAATGACACTAAATATCCATCACATAACTTTTAGCGTGTCCAAAATTTCTTTAAGTCAATGGGGGTTGTGAGATGTTCTTGCTTACATAATAGATTATTTGCTCACAACCATCCTCCCTTTACTGAACTAACACTTCAGCCACGATGAAGGGTAAGTCAAAGATGTCAAGGATATAATTCTTACTAAAGTCAGTGTTGAAATATTGTAACTGCAAAGAGTATTCTATTTATTATTGATGTATTATTCATTAGATCACCCCCCTCTTGTGGATTGATCATGTCGGGTATTGTAAATGACCAAATCTCCTTTTGCAGATTGGTAAAACCCTAATTGTAATAAGCAAAATGAGAAGTCAGCCCCCATAATTAATTAAGGTGGTTCTAACCACCCAAAAAGAGAAGTCGGCCCTACCAGTGAAAAGACACTTCATTTTAGCTCCTGCCAGATTGTATAAATAAAGAAGGTTAGCGCCTCATTTGTTCACTCACTCACTTGATCATCAGAGAACGAGTTTGGAGTTGCAGTTGGAGAAGAAGGAAGAGAGAGAGAGGCACATTACTTGGGCAAGGACTTTCTGTAGTGTTTGGTTTATTCTCTTGGCATTGTATTGACTATCTATATTAAGGAAGTTTTTGTTGGGTTTTCTCCCCCATGAGGGTTTCCCAGGATAAATGATGTGTCTCTTGTGATTGTGTATTTCTCAGTGATCCTATCTATGCTATGGTTATCTAGTGAATTGAAAAGAAACCTAATAATAGCTTAAACTCTAACAGTCAGGAGGGTTGATCAAAGGAGCATATTTGAGTGCACACTTTAATGCATCAAAGGATTTTTTTTTTACAACAACTGGGGGATTTCTATTAGTAAAAAGGGTGTGGCAAAATCTTGCAAAGTCTACAAACAAAAGAGCCCAAAGAAACAACAAAATTCTGGTACTCATGAAAGCTTCTTATCTTGACTACCACTAGAAACACCAAGTCTTCCACAATAGATAATTCAGTACAATGCTTTATAGAGAAAATCCTGTAGAAAATGCTAAGGATGAGGAGGACAAAACAAAACATAAAATATCAGTCTTAGGGAGAGTCATAAAATATGAAGCTTCCTTATCCGGGCCATTTGTTGGCATGTTCAAGTCTAGAAGAGGGCTGCCAACTAAAGGAGATGAGGCATTCATTGTCGATTTCAGTTATGGGACGGGAGGAACACACATAGGCTGAGCTTACAACACTTCCAATTGTGAATGAAGAGCATCCATCTCATCATGTTCCTAACGCATAACAATACGATGTTGAATTAATATCTCTAGAATGAAGGAAACCTGAGAACTCGGACCTTGAATCAAAATTTGCAACTAATGAAGTGAAGACAATGGGTTGTCCATCTATGAGTCTGGTTGAGGGGGTGAAGGACCTTCCTTTCCTTGTGCCATTAAAAATACTCCTACTCGCTACATGAACCAAGAACAAACCCCCACAAAAATCTGGCTTGGGGGACTGTGGACTGGAAGGCAAGTCTTGGAGTGGTAAACCCACCAAATCAAACCAAAGGAAGCTACTTTTCTAAGAACCATGACTGTGCACTTCCCAGACCCAAAATAGACCAAAAGAATCTCCAGACCAAAATGTCTTTTAACTGAGAAGCATCACCAAAGACAGTGAAACCCTTGATTCAAACTTACACCAACAGAATTCATTGCTATCTCATGAACAAAAAGAGCATCAACTTCCCTGCAATAATTTCATCAACTAACTCATATTTAATTCCTCACGCACCCAAGTACTAGACCATTTTTAGAAATGGTGAGATTCAACGGAAGGATGGATGCTTTTGGACACTCCATTACCGAGGGGATAATGTTTAGAGCCATCCATACGAACACCACGGTGTAAAGCGAGGTGACCTAGGAGTGAAATCACTGAATGATCCCACCGCGAGAAGGGAGTCATCATGTGGGTGGTGCAAATGACAAGTTTTTCATGGGTGAAGAGTGGCGAGGTGACACAATACATGTCACTTTGACGTTTGAGCTCGTGACTGAGGGTGCCTCCCATATGTTGCTAACTAACTCTGATTTGATGGAGGACATTTAAGGAATTGGGGAGAGATAGGACCTCCCGTTAATAATTAAAAGCCCCTTTTCAATGGTTTTGGCCAAATTGGCCTATTGATCCACTAGACTGTTATTTGGCCAGACAATGTGGAAGAAGGAAACATGAGGGATGGACTTTAAGATGAGACGAATTCGTATGATGATGGAGCCAAGTTGCTCATCCTTCAAAGAGGAACCCTGGATGAAATATATGATTGCATTTTTAGAGTCACTTAGTATATTAAGTTGTTGGGTGTGATTCTCCTTGACGATATGAGCTCCCTGAAGCAAGGCATAAGTCTTCGCTTGGTTATTAGAGGCAAGGCCTAGACTCCAAGCAAAGATGACTTCAACAATTCCACTGGGGCCCAAGAGTACCCGTCCCACACCTGCCACCCTAGAATGCATCAAAAGATTGTTGAGCTTGGTAATCCCATACAAAGGGTATGGCTCGATGCAATAGATGCAAGAACCCCTGAGCACATGTGGCATAATCAAGAACAAATGTGTGAAGAAAAATGGATTTGACTTATAGGCTCTATAATTGGCATAGATTTTGTCATCAAGGAAGTTCAAGAATGCCTTGAACTTTCAACGGGTCAATAATAATACCCCTTTTGGAGACAATGAATCCTAAAAGATGACTGACCATAACACAAAAGATACATTTGATGGGGTTCAAGCGAATCTTATACTTTTGACATTGAAAAAAGACATCATATAGGTCTTTTAAATGTTGTGACCATTTATTTGAACAAGCAGCAAGATCATCAAGATAAGCAAGGATGATATGAACAAAGTCATGAAAATAGTGCGACATGATGCATTGAAAGGTGGCTCTAGTATTATTTAATAAAAAATGCATAATGCAATAAGAAAATCCCCCCTAAGCGATAGTAAAGGCGGCCTTGAACTGATCTTGTTATCAAATATGGATCCAATTATACCCCAAGAATCCATCCATGAAGGAAAGGACCTCATGAATTTCTCAAGCATTGATAATTTGATCAATGAAAGGGTTAGGATATTTGTCTTTGGGACAATTTCAGTTTAGATTGTGGAAATCAATTCAAATATGAATGGTTCCTTGCTTATTGTTAATGGGGATAGAATTACACACCCAAGATGTATAGGCAATTGTATAAATTGTTGTAATTTAAAAAAAATTATAGTTACACAGTTACAATTATTTAATCCAATAGCAACTGTAATAGAATCACTGAAAGATAGAGAATCACATATACAATAGAACACAAAGTTTATCATGGGAAACCCTCATNAGGGTTAGGATATTTGTCTTTGGGACAATTTCAGTTTAGATTGTGGAAATCAATTCAAATATGAATGGTTCCTTGCTTATTGTTAATGGGGATAGAATTACACACCCAAGATGTATAGGCAATTGTATAAATTGTTGTAATTTTAAAAAAATTCTAGTTACACAGTTACAATTATTTAATCCAATAACAACTGTAATAGAATCACTGAAAGATAGAGAATCACATATACAATAGAACACAAAGTTTATCATGGGAAACCCTCATGGGGGAGAAAACCTAGCAACCAAAATCTTCAATATAGATTCCTTCAACTAGTACAATGATGCGCTATAAATCTCCAAGAAAGACCACGACCAAAAACACCAGAAGAACCGGTCTCCAAGACTTGTGTGCTAGACCTTCTTATGTGCTCCAAGATGCACAAGAGAAGTGTGTGTCTGTGCGTGTGTGTGTGAGTGAGTGTGCAAATGAGATGAACCTATCCTCTATTTATACACAACTGTGTCTCTTGAAGAGACATGACTCTTGACCCAACTAACCCATAAAAATAGGGCCAACTAGCCATAATGGGGCTTTTTACAATTATAAGTAAAATACCAATAATATAATAATTTTAGTTGAGCCGACTTGTATAATATAATTACAATAACCTTTCAAAGGTTTGACCAAAACAAATATACAATAATATCTTCTGTAGTTACACCAAAAATATTAACACTCCCTCTTAACTAGGAAGGTATTCTTTCCAGACACAGACTCGAAGTCTAATACCACACGAGCTCACATCTATTGACTGTTGAACATGTGAATCTATACATCCTCGGATATACATAGTACAACATGAATTCACCCCATGCATCTGAGGTTTGTGGGTATCTCTCAATAACTACAACATGTCCCCAGGACATCCACTCCCCACGATGCATCAATACCTGATCATGTGCACTCATGTCTGAGTGCCAACCCTTTTTCATGCTGGATGAGATCCACCAGACTCAGTGCCAACACTTTTTCATGTTGGATGATATTTTCCATTTGTTCTCAATGCCAACCCTTTTTCATGCTGGATGAGACCCACCAGACTCAGTGCTAACCCTTTTTCATGCTGGATGAGACCCACCATACTCAGTGCCAACCCTTTTTCATGCTGGATGAGACCCACCAAACTCAGTGCCAACACTTTTTCATGTTGGATGGCTTCCACCTGTCACTCCCTCTGAAGGGGGGCCACACTAAGCTTGTCCATGAAGTACTCGAACTTTGTCCTCGACAATGGCTTGGTGAACACATCCGCAACTTAATCCTCGATAGTCACGAACTAGAGCCTCACTGCTCCCCTCTGTACTATATCCTTGAGGTAGTAGTATATGATCTCAATATGCTTCGACCTGCCATGGAACACCGGGTTCTATGACAACTTTATACAACTTTGGTTGTCACACCAAATGTAGGTCACCTCCAATTTGAGACCAAATAACCCTGACAATAGCTTCTGAAGCCACATTGCTTCTCTGCTCGCTGCACATACTACTGCATACTCAACTTCAACTGTACTAAGTGCCACACATGACTTCTTCCT
>SNQJ01S0063144.1:0-19779 GCA_010110895.2 Picea sitchensis | reverse complement strand
CCTTCCTCTCAAATTTTGTATAATAATAGGGCCTTATAAACAATCTCAACAAATGGTGACGAAGTCCATCAAAGGAGTGAGTGAAGGTATGATAAACATAATTATAGCGAGGGGTACTGGGGGCAACTCCTAGTGGTCAACAACTATCTGACTCAACTGCGTCCTTAATCTCACAATAACCACCTCCTAGGAACTTATGACTAACCACTAAGCTACCTTTTCATAAATGTGTATAAAGGGTTTTCAACTTCCAATGGTTAAGGGGTGACAATGAAGCTTGAAAGAGCTGAGTTACTCCATCAAACTCCCAATCCCAACCTAAGCACTAACACTAACAAGAGAGTGTGTACCATGTCAAATGGGTTGTGACCACATTTGATAGAAAGAATTTTAAAGCACCCTAAAGGAAAACAAACATGTCTCATTCTAAATGATTATGGAAAATTCTTTGGATGCATATCCCCACAATCTTTACCTAACTACAAGATTATTTTGACCATGAAGTGAGGAATTTAGTTGGTTATGATTTGTTGATTTTAGAAGGCTTGGATTGGCTTCATGAGCCAAACATATGTGATTAAGGTGTGAAGTATGTGCACAAGTGGTGTGATAAAACTTGAAATAAAATGCTGGAAATGAAATAAATATTGTTGAAAATGAAATGCCAAATGAAACTACAGAGAATAAAAATGAACAAGATAAATAAACAAGTAAAACAAATGTGTTTTTCTTTATCAAACTACTTTATCAAACTTTTCAATCAATTAATTTGTAAAAAATAACTAAATTCTAAATTAATGCTGAAAATGAACAAAGCCAAGCAAGAAAGAGGATCCCCTAAAAGAAATGAGTACTAGAAATAAAGGAATTTGTTTGCCTAACTACAATGTCCTTTTAAAAACTTAACAAAACAACATCAATCAATCAACAAATTTATGGAAATAAGCAAAACTACTTGTAAAAATATAGAATAGAAATAGAAAAATAGAAAATGTAGATTTGTGTACAGTTGTGCGGAAAACAACTTGATAGTCGCTCATGCGGTAGAAGCATTGGAGATCTACGCCTCAAGAAATGCACTTGTTTCACATGAAAGTTGTGTAGAAGTAGAGTGGGTACCTTGCACAACTCATGCATATTTTGAAGGAAACACTACATGCTTCTTGTAGAAAAAGATAAGGATAGTTGCACTAGTGACCAAAACTCAGAAACTTAGGGTTTAAGAAAAACAATGCTTTCTACGCTACGACTATAGAAACAAAAAGCTAATGGTTAATGAAACTAACTACCTAAATGCAGAATAAGGAATACAAACAACTTAGGAGTGATATTTTGGATCCAATTCGCCGGTAGAGTCACCAATATGTTGTGGGAAATTCATTGGTTAAATGTGAAAAAAACCCCTAACTAACTGGTTGTTTAAACCAGGTAAGCAGAAAATCAAACGAAGGACAAGAGGTTCACATAATCATTATACTTAACCCTTATTTACATAGAAAATAAAGAAAGCATTAAAAATATGGATTCATTGCTTTAAATAAATTCAATCAAATACAAATCTATGGGGGAGGGAGAACAATACTTTGATTTTGTTGATTTTTCAATAATCTAGGCATGAAGTTCATTCCAATTTTATAATTTTACTTAAACCATAAACAATTTGTTGCAACAACCAAGATCACAAGTACACAAGTACACAATAAGTATCCTGGGAAACCCTTCTCAACAAGGGAAGAAAACCCAACCAATCCTTTGCTATATTCTTCAAAAGAAATACCTCCACCAGCATAAAAACCTAACACACAAAAGGGTGCTCACAAACCCTAGAAGACTAGTGCCCAAGAGAGGTGCACACTTTTTCCAAGAATAAGTGTTTACTGAAATTTCCAAACTCACACTTGTGATATGATTCCTCAATGGGGAATTTACCTTTACTTATACTAGACTGAACCTGTCAACAATACTGTCTATTGGCACAACAAGGCCGACCTCAATAACTCATAATATAATTAATAATTATCTTTTACTTTATGGTGGGGCCGACATGTATCATTTACATCACAAATAGGGTTACAGGTAAGTTTGACTCTTGTACAATATAGCAAGGGATCTCATACACCCACTAGTGCTCAGCCACTTGGGGCACATCCATCTGTGCTCAACCACATGGATGTCCACATCTCTAACTCACTGCATCTCATAGGAGAACCACACTCACTAGTGCTCAACCACTAGGATCACGTTCACCTGTGCTCAACCACATGCACATCCAACTCAACATATCTCTTTCTCACTGCATCTCAGGAGAATCATCTGGAGTATCACATCATCCCAAATCTCTACATAGAGGAGGCCAATACATCATTTCATATCTGTCTCAAAACGATACAACCAACTCACGGGCTTCCCCACATAAGGGCACACAACATTCCAAGTTTGTCTCGGAGAGGAACCACACACCTAGATCATGGCCTTCCCTACATAGGGGCACATAACATTCCATCTATGTCTCAGAGAGGAACCACACACCCAACTCATGGGCTTCACCACCTCACACAGGGGCATAATGTTCCATCTCCGTCTCAGAGAGGAACCACTCACCCATCTCATGGGCACACCCAACTCATGGGCTCTCTCTCAGGTCAACTCACTCAGTTTGTGTCCTGGAGGACATCTCACACAGCTGTAATCATCAACACTCCCTCTCAGCTAGGGAGGCATTCTCCACCATGCTAAGTCTCTCACAGAAGTACTCGAACTTCATCTTGGCAAGCGGTTTGGTGAATATGTCTGCAATATGCTCATGGGTAGGAAGGTACTGCATGTGTACCATCTTCCTCTGCACCATGTATTTGATATAGTGATATTTTATCTTGATGTGTTTCGATCTATCATGAAACACATGGTTCTCAGAGAGATTCACACAACTCTGGTTATCACAATGAAAAGTAGTAGGATCCATCTCATTATCGAATAAATCAGTCAGAAGTTTGCGAAGCCACACTGCTTCACGTACTTCCACACTCAATGCAATGTACTCTGCCTTTGCGGTACTCAATGCCACAAATATTTGTTTTCTGCTAGACTAGGAAACCATGTCAGACCCCAAGGTAAAGCAACAACCAAAGGTGCTCTTCTGGTCCACTATGCTCCCTTCCCAATCTGCATCGGCATATCCCTGCATGCTTAAGTGTACACTGGAGGTATATCTTAGGCCATAACCAACTATGCCTTGTAGGTATCTCAATACATGTTTTGTTGCTATCCAATGAGTCTGCCTCGGTTCGCTCGTGAACTGGCTAAGCACATTCACTGCATGGCATATATCTGATCTGGTGTTAACTAGATACATCAGTGATCCAATCAACTGTCTGTACAAGTGTGGATCAATCTCTCGTGAATCAACATCACTCATCTTCTTAAATCCATCACCATTGGTGTAGGCATGGATTTGTATTCTTTCATACCGAACTTTTTAAATATCTCCACAGTATATTTTCCTTGACTCAGGAAAATTTTGTCTGTCCTCTACCATACTTCTAGTCCCAAGAAGTAATGTATCAAGCCTAAATCCTTTATCTCAAATTTAGCTATCAAGGCTTGTTTGCATTCAACAACGAGTCTCTCTGAACTGGTGAGGAAAAGGTCATCTACATATAGGACCAAGATCAAGCACTCATTGCCATCAATGTGATAATATAGGTTTGGATCATCAACACTTTTTCTCAAGCCCAAACTCATCAGGAATCCATCCATTTTCTCGTACCAAGCACGTGGTGCTTGCTTTAGTCCATACATGGATTTCTTCAACCTACACACATGAGATTTTTCGTTGTGTATAACAAATCCTTCTAGCTGCTCAATATAAACTTCTTCCTCAATTCACCATTGAGAAAGGTTGTCCTTACATCCATTTGATGTAGCTTCCAACCCATGGAAGAAACTAGTGCGATGATAGAATGGAAGGAAGTGTATCGGGCTATTGGAACAAATGTCTCATCATAGTCAACTCCCTCGACTTGTGAGAACCCTCTGGCTACAAATCTTTCTGTGTATTTCTTGATGCTTCCATCAACTGCATGTTTGATTTTATAAATCCATTTGGAAGTCACTACAGGCTTTCCCTATGGTCTCAGAACAATATCCCATACATCATTTTTCAATATAGATTGATATTCTTATGTCATGGAATCTTGCCATACCTGTTCACCTGAAGCTTCTCCATGCCAAGAAAGCTCGAAGTCAATGATGTGACTCATGGCTGAAAGGTAGCTTGATAATATCTTTGGTCTCTTTCTCTCTCTGGTTTTCTCTTGAGGGGTTGTATGTCTCTATGCTTCCTGTAGAGTTTGTCGGGCCCAATAAGGCCTTTTATGTCCTACTGTAATATCTATGGGCATGTCAATTGGAGCAATTGGATCGGCTGGAACAATTGGATCAACTGGAGCAACNGATTGATATTCTTATGTCATGGAATCTTGCCATACCTGTTCACCTGAAGCTTCTCCATGCCAAGAAAGCTCGAAGTCAATGATGTGACTCATGGCTGAAAGGTAGCTTGATAATATCTTTGGTCTCTTTCTCTCTCTGGTTTTCTCTTGAGGGGTTGTATGTCTCTATGCTTCCTATAGAGTTTGTCGGGCCCAATAAGGCCTTTTATGTCCTACTGTAATATCTATGGGCATGTCAATTGGAGCAATTGGATCGGCTGGAACAATTGGATCAACTGGAGCAACTAGATCAACTGGAATAATGTTTGTCTCCCTCTGAACTACTGAAGGGGGAGAAGGCATTATCTCACTATCAATTTCCATCTGGGATTCTTTGGATTTTTGGAAGGCCATCTCTTCTTCAAAAGTAACATCTTTGCTTATTTCAATCTGTCTTTGACCAGGAATGTAGATTCAATATGCCTTTGAGGATTCACTGTATCCTACAAATGTGTCCTTTCTCCCTGAAGGGTCTAGTTTAGATCTCTTCTCTTTGGGAAAATGAAAATATACTAGGCACCCAAATATCCTGAAGTGTCCAATTTCAGGCTTCACTTCGGTGAAGGCTTCTTCTGGAGTAATGTTCTTCAAGATATGATGAGGACTCATGTTCTGAACATACACTGTTGTCATGCATGCTTCTGCCTATAGAGTCATAGGTAGACTCTGATCATGAATCATTTCCTTGGTTGCCTCGATGATACTTCTGTTTTTCCTCTCTGCAACCCCATTTTGCTAAGGGTTGTAAGGAACTGTGAACTCCCTCTTGATCCCTGCTTCAATACAAAAATTGTTGAAATCTTTGGAGGTGTATTCTCCTCCATTATATGATCTTAGTACCTTGATATTTGTTCCCGTTAGGTTCTCAACTTGAGCTTTGAATTCTTGAAATTTTGCAAGGACTCCATCCTTGTTCTTCATGAAGTAAATCCAAGTTTTCTAAGAGTGATCATCTATGAAGAGTACATAGTACAAGTACCCATTCAAAGATGAAACAATCATTGGCCCAAACACATTTGAATGTATCAAGTCTAAGATTTCCTTGGATCTATTGTCATTGCTCAAGAAGGATTGTTGGTGCAATTATTTGCATAATATATTACCAAACATAAATGATCAACCGATATTTGTAATCAGTAGAGTTGATGCACTATATGTGCCGATAATAGATAGGTTCCTATGTTTGTTTATTATAGTTAGATAAGAAAACCATTTAGAAACCAACACACTTTTAAAAATAACAATCTTCACACAATTCGAAAGTTGGAAAACAAAACTCATAAACAAACAAAAGCTCTTGCTCAGGTGATGGAACTGTTCATTGATGGCTTATGAAAAGAAAATATGAACTTTGATTCTATCTCCTGGTGCAACTAAACTAACAAGTGGGATGCTCCATTAAAGCTCATGTATGGTGAAATACGAAGATCCAACCGTTCCTGCATTACCACACTTTGCAACACATTCGAATAGTGAAATCAAACAAAATAACATGAAATCAAAATAACAGGTACATGAAATGAAAATCTACACTAACAATTTACAATAAGCTTACCAAGCTGGATCGATGGCCCTTGTTGATGCCAACATGGAAGCTTTTAGATCAACATATGATAACTTCTAAGAGGGACAAAATCACTAAATCCAAACTTGCATTAATCTTCAACAGGCAGGTTTACAAAAGGAGTCTCTTCATGAATCCAGTCTACATCATAACAATTCTCCTTAAGAACCTATCTCATAACAATTCTCCTCAAGAACCTGTCATAATAATTCTCCTCTTAGTCTACGTAATAATGATTCTCCTCCTCTCATGAAGAGAGGGCACTCTATTTTATACATGAGAGCTTTGAAAAGGAGATGAACATCTCATAATTACAGATCCACTTTTCTCTTAATCAATTTCCCATTATTACAAAATATTATCCCTTCAAATCCTCACACATATCTCTCATGTATCTTGGATAAGATATGACAACTAAATATCCATGATCTTCTCCTTGGAATAAGCTTTGAATAATTATCTCCTTGAAATGGTGGAGGAGATATTCGAGAAGTCTTTTTGTATTAATCCTTCACATATACCTACACATGATAAAGCTCACACATTTTTGATATATATATGAAAACATGTCAATTTTCTATTATTTAATCACAAATTTCCTTTTAATACTAAAATAAATGATTTGGAAAATAATAAGGTTAAACCCATATTTAATTATGAAAATGGTATCCTGAAAGGTTAATGGGGTGATGAAATGTGAAGAATGACGAAGGGAAAGGTGAATGGAAATACAACATTTCGGAGTCCCAACAAGGATCCTTTAACATTCTTTCCAAGAGCACAACCTTTGCAAATACCTTTATGTTGAATCTATATCTCTGGAAGACCTGTTACCATCTTCCCTAGAGTTGGGAGAGATCTATAATGAATGTGAGCAAGTCTTCTATGCCATAGCTCACTCAAGATGATAATATCATGTAGCAAGGCTTGGAATGGTATGATGGTTAATCCGTACAAGTTGTTTTCTCGGACACCAATTACTTTGGGCAGAATTTATATGTGAGTGTTTGTGCCATGCAAGAACTTTTCCTTCTGAAAAAGTAACCTTGTAGCCTTTGTCTTCCAAGGAAGAAATGGAGACGAGGTCCCTCTTCATTCCAGGTACATATAACACTTTTCTTAGTTGAAGATGCATATCCGAATCTAGTTGGAAGGTAGAAGTTCCAACCCCTTTCACATTATATCTGGCATCATCTCCAAGGACAACATGTAGATGTGTCTCTTTCTCAACAAAATTGGTTAGGTGATCTCTAAAACTGGTCATGTGCCTGGAGGCACCATTGTCAATTAACCAAGTATTATCATCGGTAGAGACCATACCTGAGAGTGCTAAGATGTTGATGTCTTCATCTCCTTGAAGTCTTGGTTTCCAGGAACTGAGTTTTCTTGGACCACCAATCTTGTCTTCCATCATGATTTTGTTCATCAGTTTTAGATTTTTTACAAACCCTTGTCAACTGAGATAGAAAACCTAATGGCTAGGCTAGGCTAACACTTTTAGGTTTTGTTGGACTTATGACTTCCAACAATAATCCTTTGAAAGATAGGAGAACACTGGTGAGCTGAAGAGCTCCTTCAATGAGTTGCAGAAACCCTAATTCTGAAATTTCTGCATAAATTAGTGAAACCCTAGAAACCCTAGAGTCAAAAAATCAAAATGCTTGGAAATGAAATCTGAAGCTAGCTAGAGGTGCGCCGAAGGAGGTTTTACACTCCTATACACTTTTTATCCCCAACGTCCAAGTGACAAGTGCTAAAACTCCTCAGAAAGGTAGGTCAAACAAATTTTCTGGAAACCCTAGGAGGGCCGTACAATATTGCAGAAGAGAGAGGATGACTGAAAATGATTGTGCAATGGGTTCTTCAAGACCTATTCTCTGATACCATGTTGATTTTTCAATAAGCTAGGCTTAAGAATGAAGTTCATTACATTTTTATCATTTTACTTAAACCATAAACAACTTGTTGCAACAACCGAGATCACAAGAAAAAATACCATGCACAAGTACACAAGAAGTATCCTGGGAAACCCTTCTCGACAAGGGAAGGAAACCCATCCAATCCTTTGCTATATTCTTCAAGATAAAGACCTCCACCACCATAAAAACCTAGCACACAAAAGGGTGCTCACAAACCCTAGAAGACTAGTGCCCAAGAGTGGTGCACACTTTTTCCAAGAACAAGTGTTTGTTGAAATTTCCAAACTCACAATTGTGATATGATTCCTCAATGGGGAATTTACCTTTACTTATACTAGACTGAGCCTGTCAACAATAGTGTCTATTAGCACAATAGAGACGACCTTAATAACTCATGCTATAATTAATAATTACCATATTAATTATCTTTTAATTTATGATGGGGCCGACCTGTACCCTTTACATCACAAATAGGGTTACATGTAAGTCCGACTCTTGTACAATATAGCAAGGGATATCATACACCCACTAGTGCTCAACCACTTGGGGCACATCCATCTGTGCTTAGCCACAAGGATGTCCACATCTCTATCTCACTGCGTCTCACATGAGAACCACACTCACTAGTGCTCAGCCACAATGATGTCCACATCTCTATCTCACTACGTCTCACAAGAGAACCACACTCACTAGTGCTCAGCCACTAGGATCAGATTCACCTGTGCTCAGACATAGGCATGTCAAAATCATCAGATCTCTTTCTCACTGCATCTCAGAAGAATCATCCGGAGTATCACATCATATCAACTCTCTGCACAGAGGAGGCCAATACATCGTTTCATCTCTGTCACAGAACGATACACCCAACTCATGGGATTCCCTGTACATGGGAACACAACATTCCATATCCATCTCAGAGAGTAACCGCACACCAAGCTCATGAGCTTCCCTACACAGGGGCACACATCATTCCATCTCCATATCAAAGAGGAACCACACACTCAACTCATGGGATTCACCATCTCACACAGGGGCACAACGTTCCATCTCCTTCTCAGAGAGGAACCACACACCCATCTCATGGGATCTCTCTTAGGTTGAATCACTCATTCTATGTCCTAGAGGATGTCTCACGCAACTTTAATCATGAACAGATTTACAAAATAGACAAATCACATGATACAAAAGAACACTTGGGAATAGTTTGCAAGAAGTGAACTCCAAGCTTTCCTTGGGAGGGTCCTTTTCCTCCTTGTATGACCAATCTCCAAATTTGGTAAGTAGTGTCAGCGAGCTCCTTTTTATGGATGAACAATGGTAGAAGCAATCATAAGGCAAAAAAATCAAGATAATGGAGAAATATAGACGATGGCTCCAAATCTCTCTAAAGAAAATTCAATAACATAATCTCACTCTTTCTTCTTATATATGAAATGCAACACCATGACTCTTTATTTATATGGACAATGGAACCCCAATCTAGTAGTCTCCATATGAACTCTTCTCATGTACTAATGAGTATCCATAATATTAGTGGGCATTATGGAAGACTAAGTGATAGGTATTAATGAGTAAGGGGGTTTGAACAGGTCCATATGTACCCACTACATCACTTAAACAAGCATGCACTCATTTACAAGTTATTTTTGGCTATGGTTTTCAAAGGATTTACAACATGACTTTCACACATGATGGATGACAAATTATGCCACTCTACAAATGATCAACTTGTAATGCTCAAAATAGTAAAATCAACACACAATTTTTTATATGTTTAAACAATTAAAGTAATTATTGTTTCATTTATTAATGCATAATTAACATGAGGTAATGAATTCTAGAGTCATACTTGAAAGTTGAAGAGATCAACTAATTTATAGTCCAAGTAGACAAAAAATCATTGATCTCCCACTATCATCTATAGTTGAACCACAATCAGAAGCACAACCATGTGTGGGGGACAACTCTCCTCCTAGTCATCATTGTTCAACAAAACATGGTATTCCCATGCAGGACAAACACCTTCAGTAATCACTCACACAACCATATCAAAGATCAATACACTACTGTTTTTACGTGGTTAAAACCCTCAAAGAGGGAAACAGTCCATGGCCCCAACCAACATAGCCACTTGAGGCAATATATTAATGCAAACAAAAATTATTTTACAAGAGAGCTTCTCACAATCGATTATCAACAAATGACCCTCCCCGCTCTTTAAAGAGAGATCATGGACCAATCGTGTGTTAAGACATGGATCAATGTAACCATTGAGATCGAAGAGAATATGAGTCGTTAGATCACTTTATGTCTAGAACACATCGTGACCGTCAAATTACATAACTACAAATACATACTAAAGAAACACACTTTTACCTAAAGACATGTTAGACCAAGTTGATCTTAACTAACTACTAAGTTTGTAAATATCCTAACATCCCCAATTAAGAACAAGTTGGGATAGGATTGAAGGATTTACAAAGGCAACATAGTAGGAGAAGGAAGCATGCATTAGAGACTATCCCCCCTTAATGACAACTTCTTGACTCCTAACATAGATCAAAGTTTGGAAAACTTCACTTTTGTAAGAGACTTTGTGAAAATGTTTGAAACTTGCTCTTTTGTATGGAAAACGAGCACTTCAACAACTTTATCATGAATGAGATTTTTGATTAAGTGCATGTATAGCTTGATGTGTTTGTTGTGTTTAAGTTGAACTGGATCTTTGGAAATCTTGATAACATTTTTATTGTTGCACTGGAGGGTGGTCGCATGCTACTGTTGGAATCCAAACTTTAAAAGGATCTGTCAAATCCACAAGGGTTCTTAACTTGTATTAATTGTTGCTTGGTATTTTGCTTCTGGTAAAGAAAGAGAAATAAACCATTGTTTCTTACAATCCCAAGTGATAGGTCTGGAACCAAGGCTGAAAACATAACTTGCAGTAAAATTTCGATCATCAGGGGTCACCAAGCCAATTTGAATTAGTGAAACCAACCAACTAAGGAGTCCCCTTTGAACTGTAATGTATCCTAAACTGAACTATATCCCATACATAATGAAGTATCCTTTTTGCTTCTTTCCAATGGATTTCATGGGATGTTTTCATATTCCGAGCAACAAGATCAACTACAAAGGAAATATCAGGACGTATACAAGTCAAATATAAGAGGCTACCGACTAACTAATGGTACAAAGTGACATCAACTTCAAGAGTAGTACATGTGGCAACAAGTTTGAATCTAGACTGGAAGGGAGAGGGGGCTACTGTAGAATCTTACATGTGAAAGTGATGAAGAAGGTCACATGCATATGTAGACTAGGAAAGGGAAATAACTTCCTTAATTTTCAAAACATGGGTTAAAGTTTAACGTCACTACTAGTGAGGATAAGTTCTCCAACATAAATAACAAGTATTATGATATGGATTCCTACTTTCTTGGTATAAACTTTAGGGTCAAAATGAAATCTAGAAAATCCAGTGTCAAGAAGAAAGTTATCCATTCTAGCATACCAAGCTTGAGGAGCTTGCTTAAGGCCGTAAAGACATTTCTCAAGGTAACAAACAAGACTGGAGTCATTCTGGACATAGCCAAGAGGTTGTTCCATGTAGATTTCTTCTTGCAAATTCCCATGCAAGAAGGTAAATTTAACATCCATCTGATGGACCTCCCATTTATGTGATGCAACAAAAGCTAGAATGAGGTGAACGGAATTCATTTTTGGATACGAGGGAAAATGTTTCATTGTAGTCAATGCCTTCAACTTGAGAGGATCCTTTGGCAACCACAAGGCCTTATGTATTTCAACGCTTTCATGCATTATGTATTAAACCAGAATCCAAGACCTAATTGTGAAAAGGAAATACTACACCGGCTAAGTGCAAAAGAGAGAAAGGAGAGAGAAAAATAGAATCAATCTTCACACATAAGAGACTAAGAAACCAACTCTAATCACAATGTATTAATCCTTGATAATGAGTACAATATATAGGACTCTCCACATGAGGAGTAATGCCCTCTAGGTTGGGATTTCCATGTCAATGCTCAAGTAAAAAAATAACTTATCCCAATAACAACAATTAACTAAAGTCAAAATTTGCTAATAATAAGAAAAGGTAAAACATATAGGTACAAACTTAGTGATAACTCTACATGAAGTCAACATGCATTCCATAATAAAAAAAATCTCCTAGAATAAGACTAGAGTCCAAGAATGGAACTAAAGTCTTAACTGAGTGAGAATTTGCTAATTATGGAAAGTCACTAAATAAGTGAATTGAGTTTACTCCAAGTATTAGATGGGTAATGTCCACTTCCCTACGAGGAACCCCAATCTAGTAGTCTTTATATGAACTATTCTCATGTACTAATGAGTATCCATAATATTAGTGGGCATTATGGAAGACTAAGTGATAGGTATTAATGAGTAAGGGGGTTTGAACATGTCCATATGTACCCACTACATCACTTAAACAAGCATGCACTCATTTATGAGTTATTGAGTAGTTATTTTTGGCTTTACATAGGTTGCATGGTTTTCAAAGGATTTACAACGTGACTTGCACATATGATGAATGATAAATTATGCCACTCTACAAATGATCAACTTGTAATGCCCAAATAGTAAAATCAACATAGATAATTTTGTATATGTTTAAACAATTAAAGTAGTTATTTTTTCTTTTATTAATGCATAATTAACATGAGGTAATGAATTGTAGAATCATACTTGAAATTTGAAGAGATCAACTAATTTATAGTCCAGGTAGACACAAAATCATCGATCTCCCACTATCATCTCTAGCTAAACCACAATTAGAAGCACAACCATGTGTGGGGGACAACTCTCCTCCCAACCATCCTCTTAGTCATTATTGTTCAACAAAATAGGGTATTTCCATGCATGACAAACACCTTTAGTAATAACTCACACAACCATATCAAAGATCAATACATTGATGTTTTTATGTGGTTAAAACCTTCAAAGAGGGAAACTGTCCATGGCCCCAACCAACATGGCCACTTGAGGCAATATATTAATGCAAAAGAAAATTATTTTACAAGAGAGCTTCTCATAATCGATCATCAACAATAGACCCTCCCCGCTCTTTAATTAGAGATCATGGACCAATCGTGTTTTAAGCCATGGATCAAAGTATCCATTAAGATCGAAGAAAATATGAGTCGTCAGGTCACTTTATGTCTAGAACAGATCGTGACCGTCAAATTACATAACTACAAATACATACTAAAGAAACACAATTTTACCTAAATACATATTAGACCAAGTTGATCTTAACTAAATCCTAAGTCTGTAAATATCCTAACATCCGCAATTAAGAACAACTTCAGATATGATTGAAGGATTTACAAAGGCAACATAGTAGGATAAGGAAGGAGGCATTAGAGACTATCCCCCCTTAATGACAAATTCTTGAACTCCTAACATAGATCAAAGTTTGGAAAACTTCACTTTTGTAAGAGACTTTGTGAAAATGTTTGCAACTTGCTCTTCTGTATGGCAAAAGAGAACTTCAATAACTTTATCATGAATGAGTTCTTTGATTAAGTGGATGTGTAGCTTGATGTGTTTGTTGTGTTGATGTTGAACTGGATATTTGGAAAGATTGATGACAGTCTAATTGTTGCACTGGAGGGTGGTCGCATGCTACTGTTGGAATCCAAACTTTAAAAGGATTCGTGAAAGCCACAAGGCTTCTTAACTTGCATTAATCGTTGCTTGGTACTTTGCTTCTGGTGAAGAAAGATCAATAGCCTATTTTTTCTTACAATCTCAAGTGACAAGTCTGGAACCAAAGATGAAAACATAACCTACAGTAGCCTTTCGATCATCAGGGGTCACCGAGCCAATTTGAATGAGTAAAACCAACCAACAAAGGAGTCCCCCTTGAACTGTAATGTATCCAAAAATGAATTATATCCCAGATATATTGAAGTATACTTTTTGCTTCTTTCCAATGGCTTTCATGGGGTGTTTTCATATACCGAGCAACAAGATCAACAATAAAGGAAATATCAAGATGGATACAAGTGAAATATAAGAGGCGACCGACTAACTAATGGTACAAAGTGGCATCAACTTCAAGAGTAGTACATGGGGCAACAAGTTTGACTCTAGACTGGAAGGGAGAGGGGGCTAGTTTAGAATCTTCCATGTGAAAGTGGCAAAGAAGGTCACATGCATACTTAGACTAGGAAAGGGAAATAACTTCCTTAATTTTCAAAAACTTGGGGCTAAGAAAATAGTGCAAATAGCCTAAGTTTGTCATTTCAAATTTCTTTTTAAGGTTGGATTTCACATGGGTTAAAGTTTAACGTCGCTTCTATTGAGGATAAGGTCTCCAACATAAATAACAAGTATTATGAGATGGATTCCTACTTTCTTGGTATAGACATTAGGGTCAAAATGACATCTAGAAAATCCAGTGTCAAGAAGAAATCTATCCATTTTAGCATACCAAGCTTGAGGAGCTTGCTTAAGACCATAAATATATTTCTCAAGGTGACAAACAAGACTGGATTCATTCTGGACATAGCCAAGAGGTTGTTCCATGTAGATTTCTTCTTGCAAATCCCCATGCAAGAAGGTGGATTTAACATCCATCTGATGGACCTCCCATTTATGTGATGCAACAAAAGCTAGAATGAGGTGGATGGAATTCATTTTGGATATGGGAAAAAAATGTTTCATTGTAGTCAATGCCTTCAACTTGAGAGGATCCTTTGGCAACCACGAGGCCTTATGTATTTCAACACTTCCATGTCTTATGTATTAAACCAAAATCCAAGACCTAATTGTGTGAAGGAAATACTACACTAGATAATTGCACAAGAGAGAGAGAGGAGAGAGAAAAATAGAATCAATCTTCACACATAAGAGGCTAAGAAACCAACTCTAATCACAATGTATTAATCCTTGATAATGAGTACAATGTATAGGACTCTCCACATGAGGAGTAAGGCCCACTAGTTTGGGATTTCCATGTGCATCCTCAAGTAAAAAAGTGACTTATCCCAATAACAACAATTAACTAAAGTCAAAATTTGCTAATAATAAGAAAGGTAAAAAATATAGGTGCAAACTTAGTGAGAACTCTACATGAAGTCAACATGCATTCCATAATAGAAAAAATCACCTAGAATAAGAATAGAGTCCAAGAATGGAACTAAAGTCCTAACTGAGTGATAATTTGCTAATTATGAAAAGTCACTAAATAAGTGAATTGAGTTAACTCCAAGTATTAGATGGGTAATGTCCACTTTCCTACGAGGAACCCCAATCTAGTAGTCTCCATATGAACGCTTCTCATGTACTAATGAGTATCCATAATAATAGTGGGCATTATGGAAGACTAAGTGATAGGTATTAATGAGTAAGGGGGTTTGAACAGGTCCATATGTACCCACTACATCACTTAAACAAGCATGCACTCATTTATGAGTTATTGAGTAGTTATTTTTGGCTTTACATAGGTTGCATGGTTTTCAAAGGATTTACAACATGACTTGCACATATGATGGATGATAAATTATGCCACTCTACAAATGATCAACTTATAATGCTCAAAATAGTAAAATCAACACACATAATTTTGTATATGTTTAAACAATTAAAGTAATTATTGTTTCTTTTATTAATGCATAATTAACATGAGGTAATGAATTGTAGAGTCATACTTGAAATTTGAAGAGATCAACTAATTTATAGTCTAGGTAGACACAAAATCATTGATCTCCCACTATCATCTCTAGCTGAACCACAATAAAAAACACAACCATGTGTGGGGGACAACTCTCCTCCCAACCATCCTCTTAGTCATTATTGTTCAACAAAATAGGGTATTTCTATGTAGGATGAACACCTTCAGTAATCACTCACACAACCATATCAAAGATCAATACACTAATTTTTTTACGTGGTTAAAAATCTCAAAGAGGGAAACATTCCATGGCCTGAACCAACATGACCACTTGAGGCAATATATTAATGCAAAAAATATATATTTTACAAGAGAGTTTCTCACAATCGATCATCAACAAAAGACCCTCCCCGCTCTTTAAATAGAGATCATGGACCAATCGTGTGTTAAGCCATGGATCAATGTAGCCATCAAGATCGAGGAGAATATGATTTGTCAGATCACTTTGTGTCTAGAACACATCGTGACAATCAAATTACATAACTACACATACATACTAAAGAAACACATTTTTACCTAAAGACATATTAGACCAAGTTGATCTTAACTAACTTCTAAGTCTATAAATATCCTAACATCCCCAATTAAGAACAACTTGGGACACGATTGAAGGATTTACAAAGTTAACACAGTAGGATAAGGAAGGAGGCATTAAAGATTATCCCCCCTTAATGACAACTTCTTGAACTCCTAACATAGATCAAAGTTTGGAAAACTTCACTTTTGTAAGAGACTTTGTGAAAATGTTTGCAACTTGATCTTCTGTATGGCAAAAGAACACTTCAATAAATTTATCATGAACGAGCTTTTTGATTAAGTGCATGTGTATCTTGATGTTTTTATTGTGTTGATGTTGAACTGGATCTTTGGCAAGCTTGATGACATTCTGATTGTTGCACGAGAGGATGGTCGCATGCTACTGTTGGAATCCAAACTTTAAAAGGATTTGTCAAATCCACAAGGCTTCTTAACTTGCATTAATCATTGCTTGGTACTTTGCTTCTGGTGAAGAAAGATCAATAGCCTATTGTTTCTTACAATCCCAAGTGACAGGTCTAGAACCAAGGCTGAAAACTTAACCTGCAATAGACTTTCGATCATTAGGGGTCACCGAGCCAATTTGAATTAGCGAAACTAACCAACAAAGGAGTGCCCCTTGAACTGTAATGTATCCCAAACTGAACTGTATCCGAGACACTTGAAGTATCCTTTTTGCTTCTTTCCAATGGATTTCATGGGGTGTTTTCATATATGGAGCAACAAGATCAATAACAAAGGAAATATTAGGACTGATACGAGTCAAATATAAGAGGCTACTGATTAACTGATGGTACAAAGTGGCATCAACTTCAAGAGTAGTACATGTGGCAACAAGTTTGACTCTAGACTGGAAGTGAGAGGGGAATAGTTTATAATCTTCCATTTGAAAGTGGTGAAGAAGGTCATGTGCATACTTAGACTAGGAAAGGGAAATAACTTCCTTAATTTTCAAAACTTTGAGGCCAAGGAAATAGTGCAAATAACCTAAGTTTGTCATTTAAAATTTCTTTTTAAGGTTGGATTTCACACGGGTTAAAGTTTAATGTCACTGCCAGTGAGGATAAGGTCTCCAACATAAAGAACAAGTATTATGAGATGGATTCCCACTTTCTTGGTATAGATTATTAGGGTTAAAATGACATCTAGAAAATCCAGTGTCAAGAAGAAAGCTATCCATTTTGGCTTACCAAGCTTGAGGAGCTTGCTTAGGACCATAAAGATATTTCTCAAGGTGACAAACAAGACTGGAGTCATTCTGGACATAGCCAAGAGGTTGTTCTATGTATATTTATTCTTGCAAATCCCCATGCAATAAGGTGGATTTAACATCCATCTAATGGACCTCCCATTTATGTGATGCAACAAAAGATAGAATGAGGTGGATGGAATTCATTTTGGATACGGGGGAAAATGTTTCATTATAGTCAATGCCTTCAACTTGAGAGGATCCTTTGGCAACCACGAGGCCTTATGTATTTCAACACTTCCATGCCTTATGTATTAAACCATATTCCAAGACCTAATTGTGAGAAGGAAATACTACACTGGCTAATTGCAAAAGAGAGAGAGGAGAGAGAAAAATAGAATCAATCTTCACACATAAGAGACTAAGAAACCAACTCTAATCACAATGTATCAATCATTGATAATGAGTACAATATATAAGACTCTCCACATGAGGAGTAATTCCCACTACGTTGGGATTTCCATGTGCATGCTCAAGTAAAAAAGTAACTTCTCCTAATAACAACAATCAACCAAAGTCAAAATTTGCTAATAATAAGAAAAGGTAAAAAATATAGGTGAAAACTTAGTGAGAACTCTACATGAAGTAAACATGCATTCGATAATAGAAAAAATCTCTTAGAATAAGACTAGAGTCCAAGAATGGAACTAAAGTCCTAACTGAGTGAGAATTTGCTAATTATGGAAAGTCACCAAATAAGTGAAATGAGTTAACTCCAAGTATTATATGGGTAATGTCCACTAGTCTAACCCCTAATTGAAAGGGTGTTGGAGCTGGCTTGAAATATGTCATCTGAAACCTGTCAAGTAGATCTCTAACATACTTGGATTGAGACATCTTGATTCCTGAATCAATCTGGCTAATTTCAAGACCAAGAAAGTAATGTAACAGTCCCATATATGTCATAGAAAACTTGTCATGCAAAGCGATCTTCACTGCAACAATGGAGGAGGTTGAGCTCCCTGTGATGATTAAATCCTTTACATATAGGATTATCAATTGAAGCAAATCTATATTCCTCATCATATATGTTAGCGTTAGAAGTCACTCCCGAATTGCGACAGGAGCAGAGGCCAACGCCCATTAGTTTATGTCACGAATAAATTTAATGGGTGATCAAATAGGTAGAGACCCAGGGAGGTATCATTCTAACTCAGGGACTAGGCTTGGTATGTAAATAACAAAGGAGGTCTTGATCTAACTCCCGTCAGTGAGTTGATTGTAAAATGAACAGATGGAAGACTTGGTGAGATAAGTGAGCAAGACTGCCTTGGGCATCAGGCCTTTCAACAACTCGAGGAAGAAAAACTTAGAATACAAGATCCTCTTGGTTCTGAGTTTCAGGGAACTGAAGGGTGACTTGACTGGATCCTCCAATTCCAAATCATTCAGCGTTGAGGAAATACAAGAACTGATTAGAGACAATTCAACTATTACAGTGATCCAACCTACATCATCCTATAACAACGCAACTCGACTGGATCCTCCAATTCCGAGCTGTTCTAACACAGTGTAAACAAAGAGATGGAAAGAAGCTGACATTCATAAGGAAAGAAGTCTCAAGTGCCAATACATAACCAGCGCATCCAGTGCTTCGTTAAAACTTTACAATCGTGAGCCTAGCTCAACCATCGATAAATTACAAAATGGAAAAAATGCCTACATATACTCAAAACAAAACAACAACATCGAAAACGAGACACTGCATTTAAAACCTTGCATCTGCATGTCTTCTGGCAGTCTGCACATGCAAACTTTGGGCGATCGTGCACTTATGACAGACGTAATCAGACTCCTAACTATCATGCAGATGAGTCGACCTGCTTTTAATCCTTTGCTAGACTTTCCATTTATGGTGAAGACGATGTCTAACCACCTCCAACAACTTCAATAACTACTTTCTTGGGATCGGGAACAATCCTGGTCAATTCTGCCTTCTAGGACGTGGAGGTCTCCTCATGGTGCCACCTGGATTAGCTGGATTTTCTAATGGATAGGGCATGGAGGATCTGGCGTGCTTGACGTGGAAAGGGGAAAGGGAGTGATCACAGAAACAACAGGGGTGAGACACACGCCAAGAAGAAGGGGCGAAGGTGACGGGATATAATGGTAATGGGGGACACATTATTTATGGGAGGCTGATGTGGAAGGGAGCGGGACAGATGTCGGAGGACGAGGAGGGGCCAAAGGGAATGGGCCCCGTCACACGGTCAAGTGGAGAATAGATGGAAAGGGAGGAAACGATAGAGAAGGCGACGCGACAGGAAGGGGTCCCCACATCAATACCACACCATTCC
>SNQJ01S0063143.1:14350-27351 GCA_010110895.2 Picea sitchensis | reverse complement strand
CACATCCCATGTCACTCATTCATTGGGTTTTGGGAATGGGTGGGCCCCATACGCACCCATTCACCATGTGCGCGTGAAGTTACACGTCCTTTTGATCGGATGATTGACAATTGGAGGGTGTCGACGATGATCGACGGTCCATGTCGCATTGTAACCCCCCAAACCTATCTGAATGTTAAAATATTGGGGAGGGGGAACAAAACCTAACCAATATTTTGGCCTTGGGTTAGTTTAACCCCACTCGACCCCCCTCAAAATTTGGTTCCATGGGTCCAGGTTCCAGGTTCCACCGGTAAGAGGGTGCCCACCACCATGGAACCAAGTCACCCACCACCTATGACACCATGCCACTATGGCAGTACATGTCATTATTGGACATGCCAACTGACACGTGGCCCACCCCGCGTCACGCTGGAGTCGGCGTACAAAAAAATTCCCAAATTTTTCCCAATTTTTCTTATTTTAAAAATTTTCCAAAATACTCAAAAATGTCCAATTTCAAAACTCTTACAGTGGTCGGAATTGATGTGTTGTAATTAATCTCTGTACGACCAATTTTCGCCCTATAACAATCGTTTTAAACCGAACACCTATAATTTAACTTCTGCATGTGGAATTCCTCATGAAATTGATTGTAAAATTTGGGGCTTTTGCACAATTTCGCCCCAAATTCACTATGGTGCTCTGCAAGTATGAAATTTGACCAATTACAGGTCTGAATTTTACTCAAACGGAAATTTTAATTTATGGATTTCTAATCACCAGACCAAATTGTCAAATTTTCATGAATTTAATAACAGAAGTTGGGGTTGTTTACCAATTTCACCTAGCTACTTCCAATTTTCGCTATGGACGCACTGTCAATCGAAATTCATCCATATACAGACCTAAATTTGTTCAATTGCATATTAAAACTTGAGGAATTTTAACGCACAGTTCAATTATTTCAATTAACCCTAAAATTGTTCCCAATTTCACTGTAATAATTTTGCCAAACAATTGCAAATGTGCTCTTTCTGCATTACGTCTGATAGTTTTCCTAGTTACTCCACAATTTTCAACTCTGTGCTCTGTTAAATGGCCCATCTAGGCTCAATGTTGAAAACTGGAGCTTTGATAGCACTTTGTAATCTCCCCATTACCGAAAACTCCACAAAATTTCTCTGATACCATTTAATTTCTTTGCATACGAACATTAATACATTCCTAACATCATATATTGTCAAACATAATTATAACAGAGAAACCACAATGGATTTAACTCAATTATAAACACAGTATCAACAAGAATAATACATTACACATGGTAAACAACATGTAATTACAATTATAACAGAATGCAATTAACATGATTACAGACATTACACAACAGAATAATACTCATTTAATGGACACATATTTTTTTTTGTAAAAACACCAACTACATGCAGACCTTTTGTTGGCACAGGGGAAGACCCGGAGTTCAATGCTCAAGAGCGCACCAACAAAGCCCTAACTACCGACCCTTTTGGCAACACCTGCGAAGCAGATGAAGTCTCACCCGAGGTAGAGGCAGGGGTGGTTGCAGGACTCAATTGTCTGCAACCTTAGCTGGGACACAGATCTGTGATTATATCGCTTACGGAGTACTTAGCATAGATCATTTGTCAATATTCAACCCTTATTATACTTCGCAGATAGCACAAAGCATCGCAGCATTCACTTAGATCTAAGTTATTTCAGCACTTAGCAACAGTAAAATAGATCAGATCCGATAGATCATCACTAATCATCTTCATACATGTCAGATCTAACATTCACACACCTCTAAGAAGCACAAATAATAAGTAGATCTATCTAAATATATCAAAACACTTAGAAAAATAAGAGATAAACACATCAAGTCAAAGCACAAAGCATAACACACAGATTTACGTGGTTCACCCCCACCCTGGGGATACGTCCACCAACTCTTCTTCTTTCTTAGTGTCTTCAATCGGTTACATCACAGAGCCACCAAAAACTTTCTTCACATAGGACAGAATATTTGTGCAGCTCGTTAGATCCTTCTTCCTTGCCCTACAACACAAAGCCTTCCACAACTCCTTACAACGACTTGCACTTAGCTCTGCAAGCCTCTTGCAGTCATGCACAGAGCACTTACAAAATCTATTAGCACTTAGCTTACATCACATACATTTATATGTCTTTCGATAGATGCCTACATATCTATTTATACATTACAAAAGTGGGCCTAATCATGGATAAACCCATGGGCCAACATCCCTTTCCCATTACATATTCCCAAAAACCCAAAAGGGACCCAAAATTCGGTCGACATCCTGCAATCTCTGCTTCATCCGGCGCTCCATCTTTGACAGGCTGTCAAAGTCCCAATAATTGTCAAACATGACCAAGTATCTCCCAAAACTTATTCAAGGGACAACAGCCCCCCAACACTCACCTGTGACTCGTCCCGAGTCACTCTAGTTTGATCAATTCTACCTCGAATGCCTCGAGCTGCTTCGACCTATTATTGTGCTATGGCCTCTTTCTCGGCAAACTCCTAGATGAGTGTGTCATTGACGGGTCCCTATAGGCGTTTTTCTACTACACTCACAATCTATTCTAGCTCTGCTCCTCGGCTTCCAACCTCCATGAACAAATGACATGCCTTATCTTGCACCGGTTGAAGTCGTTGAGTCATTTCCATCACTTTGCTCTGGATCGTATCGATATATTGCTGGGACATGCATTGTTCATGATATCTCTTCATTCTTTCTATGGGTGGCAGGGCCTTCAACTGCATCTGTGGATTTTCAGCTTCATACTTCACCTCATGGAGCTGCGACTCCAATTTATATAACGTTGGGTTTTCGGTGAGGTTCTCATATGTCTGGGCGCTGCGGCTACTTAGCTACTTGCACTCCAAGGCAAGAGCTTTTAGTCTATCGACTATGCTGCGGGCAGTTATTTCTCTTTGGTCTATGATCTCCAATAGGGTCTTAGGTACTACGCGAAGATCTAGATCTGTAATGTGTTGTTGGAGCTTCTGGATCACTTCGGCGAGTTGTGCCACCTTCTATGGGATTATTTCTTCAGTCTTTACCTCAATGACTATCACGGAGTGAAGTGCTCTATTGACCGCTTCCTTTACTTCCAGTTGCTCCACCAACAACTGTTCCTTTCCTTGTTGTAGCTATTCTTTCTCTGCATCCCATTTTTCTTGGAGAGCACTCCTTTCTTGTTCTATAGCACTGCATTGTTCTACAAGTACTCCCTACACTTGTGTCAAATCTTGAGTGGATTTCTCTACTTCATCTTGTGATTTTCGAATTCAAGCCTCGACTGAATCTGTGATTTGGTGGAGTTGATCTATCTTGTCTCCTACTTCTGGTGTTCCAATAGATAGGGGTGCAGTGGAGACTGTGTGCTTCGACTGAAGTGGCTACTGCACTCCTTGGAGCTCTATCTTGATATGACTGTATATATCCTCTTGTTTAGTCTCTTGCTTCTCTACTATATCCATTGCATCATCATTCAGAGTTGTGATGATGAATCTAAAGTCGTCTGGGGTCAGTGTGGTCTGCAGCTTAGTCACAGGAGCTTTCAAATTCTTCCGGGAAGAAGGTTTCTGAGGTTAACCCTTCCTCTTCTTCAAAAGCTCTACTTCATCTCTGTGCTTATGTTCGACTTCTTCTAACTCTTCACCATCACCCTCTTTCTCTGACATGATGGAAGCATTCTTCACCGAGGCACTACTTAAGTCTTTCACTTCGTTGATCTTCTGTCGCATGCTAGGTCCGGGTAGATCCTGTGCAGTTTCTGGACTGTCTACATCAGATATGTCTGCAGGGTCAGCTGGAACAAGGAGGTCTGTTGACCATTCCTTTGTGATCTCCTCCAAATATTCTTCTGTTAATATATAATAGGACTATAAATGTTTATTGTGCTTGTCAGCGCATGTTGTGATGTAGATAAAGTGTCTGTCTGCGCTGAACTTCATCATGGGCCGAAACCTGTAGAGGGTGTTTGGAGTGATGCACGGTGTAGACTGGATAGCTACTTTCAACTGATTATAATATGAATGAAACATGGCATTTGACTGCCATTGTTTATTCATATCATTCGAGTACAATAGGGTACTGAACTTCATGACCAGCGGTTCAAATGGCTCGATGTCTAGGAAGGTCGCACCTTCTGGCATCTCCCATGCAATGAAAGAAACCAAGATTAGGAGCCAACTGAAATGGAATTCATATCCTTGGTCCTGGGCTTCTCTACAGTCGAGATCCAGTTGGTTTACCAAGTACTGTGCCCAATTCATATGTAGTCCCTCCACGCACTTTCCTGCAAGGTCTAATACGAATCTAGTTACTTGGGCTGGTCGGTTCTTGCGAACTAACTTTCCTATAATTAGCTGACAGGCGAGGCGTATTGCGTCATTTTGAATAGAGGCTTCCTTGTAGCCATGCATTCCCTTCTCAACATCACCATAATTATATTTTATCTTCTGTGCTAAGGCTCGGTCTGTGGTATTTCCAGGGTAAAAATCATGTGGGTCAGGGCTTTACATGCTCAGCCCAGTGATCCTATGGATCAAGGTTGGGTCCATTGTGATACGTTGGTTCAGCCATAAATATCCTCCATGGTAACAGGATAACAACAACTTAACACATGCGTTCACTTCTTGATGTCGTCCGAAGTGCGGGATATTAATAACATTAAGCAGGGTAGACTACACGAGGTTATGGGTCTAAGGCTAGGGGATAATATTTGAAATCTTGCCTTTCATCTTGGTCAGATACTTAGGTCGAGCAAGCATACTGTGAGCTTTATGGTCTCCAAGGTTGAATTCACTAAAATTCAGCACTGTTATCTTATCCTGGTATGTGCAAATTGTGTGTATCCCTTTTGGGAGGTACGTAGTGACCAAGGCATAGTCAAAATATCTAGGCACACTATCTCTGTTCACTATGCCGCTCAAAGGAGGTATATACGTAGGTAAGATTATTGGAATCAACTTAGCATTCACGAGATCGTCTCTATGCTTTGTTCTCGTCTCTGTTGTGATTCTGGAAGTTCCTGCTACGCAAGAAGTCAATGGAGAAGCTTGGACTCCTGCTGTCGATGATGCTTGCACACCTGCAGACATCCTTCTTTTCGACATGACTTTCTCGGTCTTGAGATCAACGAGTGCTTCCTTCGCAGATTCTTCAAGTGTGCTAAGCTCCTCAGACATACGCACTTGAGGTTAATAATATCGAGTTCACGAAGTAATGTAGACATGGAAATAAGATGGAAAGTAAGGATGTAATGATCACTAGACAATACTAACCAAGGTTGCGAGCTCAAATTCTTGATTTGGAAAAAGTTTTCTTTGTGCATGGCACAACGGGATAAATAGGAAACTCGGCAACGGATTTCTTGCAACGGGTATGAGGCTTCATTAAATCTTTTTTTTTCCATTAGGGCGCGGTCCATCGGTCAAGTGGCAAACCATAAATGTTTTTCCAGTCGGTCAGAGCATCAGTCGAACGGATATATTGTCCCCAAAGGCTATATTGCTTCGCCACGTTGAAGTGATCTATGTCATTGTTCTGATATCTCGACGAAGCTCGAATTTTGCAAATTTTCCTTCTACGAGGCTCCCTCTAGAACCTTCTATAATTTTTCAATATTATCCCTCTTCCTACTTAGCTTCCTAGCCTTCTTTCCAGTGAGCTTCAACTGAGTATTCTTCTTTCCATTATGATTCTTATCTTTTTTAGATATAGTTACTATGTGTTGGTGAGAATATTTCAGGGTTAACGTCTCTTCTTCTTCTAGAGTAATTAATTTAGTGTTCTAAGGGTATTCTAGTGGTCTTGCAGCTTCGACATCGGTGTCTCCAGGGTCAAATAGATTTGATCCATTTCCATGTTCTTTAATCAATTGAGCGATGCTTCTAGTCATGAAATCTTTTAACTCTTGTTTTCTCTGTTTCGATGCTTCTTCTTCTTCTTTATGTCTAGCTTGATCTCTTTCAATCCAAGGTTTCCCTAGTAACATGGTAAACGGGGAACTATTTTCAATATATTTGATAATCTCAAAATCTTCCTTTCTCAAAGTTCCATTGACAGTCGTAGATATCTAAGAGAGCCTCCCACATAAACTTACCAGCTTCCCTCTGAATAGTCTTATTCCTCCTAATGAAGGAATCATAGCAGGCTTCCCTATATCTTCCCAAGTTCTTTTTGGCATAATATTCACTTGTGTCTCTTCATCAAGAACACAGTCAATGTCGAAGTCCCCTATTCTTTCTTCAATGCATTCTTTTTCTTTGAAAATCTCTGATAATCTGACATGTCGGTGGTCATTTAGGGTCTCCTTCATTTGTATCAATACTTTCTCTGATTCTTATTGGGGTTCTACCTTTTCTGGATCTGCCTTAGGATTTTCTTGGTTCAGATTCATTCCTTCAAGCTTAGCAATCATTCTAGGGCATTCCAACACTTCATGGTCCATAGCCTTACAACAAACACAACTACGTATTCTTCTGGGGCATTCCTTAGCAAGATGTCCTAGTCTTCTGCAACTGTAATAGAGGGTCAATCCTCTCTTTCTTTTAAATGATCCCCAAGTCCCTTTATACTGCGCACTAGGATCATAGGAGTTAACCTGCAACAAATTCTTTCTAGGGTCCTGCATCCATTTGTTAGTCCAAACATTATTTCTATGCATAGGTATAACATATCTTTCATTATTCTCATCGGATCTATTCATATCAAACCTTCTTTCATCTATTAACACCCTAGCTTTCAAACTAGGAAAAAACCTATCAGATATACCTAGATCCATACTCTAGAAACAAAAATTTCCACCTATCTTACTTTTACAGAGCAGAAATCTTTCATATCTAAGACTTCTTTAACTATTCTTACATTTAATAGAGCACAAAGTTTATAGATATTACCTCTTTCAATCACAACTTCTCACTTTTACCTTCCTTGGAGCACAAAGAAAAATGACCTTGCTTCTTCTCTATAGATCTGACCTTCTTTCTTTAGCACAGAGCTTAGAAACCGAGTAGGGTATTGCGCACTAGGGCACAGATCTATGCACAAAGCTTTCTTTTGCACAAGCCTATTCTTTCTTAGTTCCCAGCAATCACAATTTCAGTTCCTGGCAACGGAACCATTTGTTGGCACAGGGGCAGACCCAGGGTTCAACACTCAAGAGCGCACCAACAAATCCCTAACTATCAGCCCTTTCGGCAACACCTGTGAAGAAGATGAAGTCTCACCCGAGGTAGAGGAAGGGGTGGTTGCAGGACTCAAGTGTCTACAAACTTAACTGGGAAACATATATGTGATTATATCGCTTACAGAGTACTTAGCATAGATCATTCATCAATATTCAACCCTTATTATACTTCACAGATAGCACAGAGCATCGCAGCATTCACTTAGATCTAAGGTATTTTAGCACTTATCAACAATAAAACAGATCAAATCTGGTAGAACAACACTAAGCATATTCATAAATGTTAGATCTAGCATTCACACACCTCTAAGAAACACAAAGCATAAGTAGATATATCTAAATATATCAAAGCACTTAGCAAAAGAAGGGATAAACACATCAAGTCGAAACACAAATAATAACACACAGATTTACATGTTTCACCCCCACCCTTAGGCTACGTCCACCAACTCTTCTTCTTTATTAGTGTCTTCAATCGGTTACAGCATAGAGCCACCAAAAACCTTCTTCGCATAGGACATCAGATCTGCGCAACTCACTAGATCCTTCTTCCTTGCACTACAACACAAAGCCTTTCACAACTCCTTACAACGACTTGCACTTAGATCTGCAAGCCTCTTATAGTCATGCACAGAGCACTTACAAAATCTATTAGCACTTAGCTTACATCACATACATTTTTATGTCTTTCTATAGATGCCTAGATATCTATTTATACATTACAAAAGTGGGCCTAAGCGTGGGTAAACCCATGGGCCTACATCCCTTTCCCATTACATATTCCCAAAAACCCAAAAGGGACCCAAAAGTGGGTCGAGATTCTGCAATCTCCGCTTCATCTGGCGCTCCATCTTCGACAGGTTGTCAAAGTCCCAAAAATGGTGAAACAAGACCAAGTATCTCCCAAAAATTAGTCAAGGGCCAACACCTTCCATGTTCCCCCCAACCATAGACCGCATTTCTCATAACTCTAAATAGTGGGTCACCCCCGAGATGGGGCTTAAACTCCACCAGGGAAAACGAAATCCTAAGCGAGGATAAGGTCTCTCAGACATCAGCAAAACTCAGGCTCATTTGCCAACTTTAGAAAACAACCTATAGTTCCTCATCCCCCACATGCATGTCCCACCCGAAGAAGTGTTCCCCTTATCTGCTCAATAGTCCTTCGACTGCCCCACTTCCCTTCTGGGGCTTTAGCAACAAGATAGACATCAAGTCTTAGATCCTTGTAGCATGTCATTTGGCACCTTGGGAATAAAATCCCATCAATTATCTCACCTGGAGAGAATGCTCATGGGCCTTAAAACCTGCTTCTTCAACAACCTGCAGGCTAGACAACCTGCTTCTTCAACAACAAATGAGCCTGAAAACCACTTCTTAAACAACAGATGGGCCTGACAACTCGCTTCTTCAGTCCAATTCTACATAGAAAATGCTCCCAGGATTTCCCAATCCATGTACAACTGCATAGTATGAATTTCAAGTACGGAGGGTGGAATCATCTAGCAATGATGATCGAATGGTAGCCAAGATGGGGAATTACATTATATCCCCCAAATTATATTTGCATGTGCCATATGTGACACTTAGCACCTAAGGGACTCCCTTGTCCCCACTTTTGAAACATAGGATATATTCATATCCATACTTTGGATTTCAAGAATATTAATACAATATTCCATTGGGCTTAAGCCCCCTTAGATTATCCCTTTTCCTAGACACTTAGTTTCCTTTCCCTTTCTAGTGGAGTTTAGCCCCCCGTCGCTTTTTGTTTGGTCGGTTTGTAACAGTGATGTATTTTATTGATAATGTGAGTTTGATTACAAATTACAATACAGGCATGCTGGCCTTTTAGCGATCCAGGATCCTCAGCCTAATAATCACATAGACACTCTGGCTTATAATATTCGTGCTCACCAGCTTATAAACATACGTTTAAAATTACACTAAGGATTAACCTGGGGCTATTATATTCCCCTCCCCCTTATGTATGCATTTTCCTCAATGCATTATAGACAATGTACATCAAAAAATTATTCAAAAGTATCCATGCCTTTGCTATTGGCATTTTTCATCTTCTTGGTGCTATACTTTCCAAGCACCAAATTCATGTATTCATACTTCAATTGGAAGTCATTCTCTCTATTTCATAGAGTTTCTTAAGGAAAGAATTCTACTCACTATGGAATTCTTGAGATGCATCTTCCTTGCTGCACTCACCCTTCCAGGATCAGGCATCCTTTCACTGCTACAGAGTCCTTCAACAATCCATCTTGCCAAGGATTTCACACATAAGGAGAGAGCCAATGTAGTAACAGATCCCCACTATGGATCTACAATTTAAGGCCTTAATGCCCCAAAAATATCCATTCTTTATAAGCATGACATATTCAATAACCATCATCTCATTGTATCACGGATATGCAGTCAACATGAGATAATATCATAACAATTTCATTAAGAAATTGAATTTGTTTCATAGGAAGTTCAACATTTTCCCAAAATATGAAATTATATCTCATATTTTCTTGGTTTTTGAAATAATAGACAACAATCTATAGTATGTCTCCCAATAGTGCCATACATGAGACCATATTCCTTGCAATACTCTCATCTTGGATTCTTCCAAATAGATTGTTAGTATTCCTATACAATATACGTTTATTACAATATTTACAAAGGCTTCACAAAGTGTTCTCAGAATTGTCTATACTTAACAATTCAATCACAATTATCAAACTATTGATTAATTAGAATGAAATTATCATTCTCTACATGGGAATTTTCAGCAATTAAGTTCTTCCTTTTCTATCCATTATTACTTTGTTTCCTGAACAACAATTTCATGTATTCAATGCTCATGTGGCTACTTGATTTGCAACTTTCTTGTTGCAATGTCTAACAGTGCCTGAAATGTTCTCAACTCTATGACTTAGTAATAATTGTAATATTTATGGTGTTAGCATAATTATGTCTATAAAATATCATATATGCATATATTCACCAAAATTCATTCAAGCATGAACAACTCTATCATGCATGAATGCAACTCTACCACTTACACACTATGTATGAGTGCAATTATCCATGAATATATATTCAATAGAGCCTTGCATTGATTTCATTGTGCCATTTATCTAAGTCATGTATCTCACCATGGTAAATTGGAAAGTCTAGCCAATGCCTAGACACATTCTCCATACATTTCCTATTTCCTGCTCAACTATTTGGATGCCTTCCTTTTCGACCAAACATTACACCAAGAATATAATTTTGTGGTGTTCATTAGTGTTAGCAAAAAGGTTGTAGTCCAAACATTATTTATAAGTAGGAAGTTCTTTGGATATTTGTGTGGCACATAGCCTTTCCCTAACCAACCATGTCAGAGTCTCATGCATGACTATCTTTACTAGCATTTATTTTTATAATAGTGTCATACCCCTTTCTTGCTTTGGCTAAAAACTCAAAACCAACAAAAATCATGACATTTACTATGTCACATAAATGAATTCAAAAGCTATATAGATTTTGTAATTATCAAAAGAATTCATCCTTTACCATACAACATGGTATCGTTTTTAGTTAATGCATTCAAATTATATAATAATTTCATTGTATAAAATAAATTCTAGCTAAGGAAATTCTTACCTAAATTCCCTTTAGTAATTATGCAACATAAATTCATAAAGTCATACCTGCATAGATTCCATTAAAATAATTTGATGTTGCATGACAAGTTGGTATTAGTAGCATATTTCTTCATATGGATGTCTTCCATATGCAGCAACATTATCAACAACACTTGAAACCATACAATAACACCCTCCTTCCTCACAACATCCATCATTAGCAACTTTCATCTTCATATACATAACAGTAGACTACCCCTAGTCTTAACATGTTATATATATATAAACAAATCTGCATCCACTAATGCATATTTATATGTATTAAAAATTCATCTTTAACATGCTCATGAATGCATTTGTATTATGATTTCCTATGCTAAGTATGGTTGTCCAGTAGACCACATTATAATTGTTGCTACAGTAATTGCAACAAATTTTGCCATCATACAAAATTCTCTTTGTTGTGTCCTGTCTACTCTCAATTTCCTAAATTCATGCATCACTTTTGTTCTCTCACTATAATAACTACAAATGATTATTTTTTCCCTGAGCACTTTTCCACCCAATCCACTCTTGGCTACCTTTGTTTTTCCAGCCACATACTATGTTGATATTATATTCAACATTCATCATTTTCTAGATCTCTCTGACCCAACTCTGCATGACTAAATTACATTTCATCCATACACTTTTATTTACTTTGGATATTTAACACCTTTTTTTTTTTATTGGACCAAACTAATTCACCCTTTCCTTGACTGAACACATCAAAACTTCTAGTTGCTTGAACCATTATTTTCTCCTTTCCTGACCCATCTAGTTTCAACTTGACTTGCATAGTCAATTTCCAACATGACATAATGATGCACATATGTCTTATTTTCCAGCTGCATAGAATTAATTAGAAGAAATTAACACCACTTTTAATTTTCATCATAATTTTCAGTGATACTTCCAACCCTTGGAATGTCACCCATGGCTCTTTTCCTCCTGAGATGGATTATTTTTAGGTATCATGTATTTTGCATTCTAAACCAAGCATAGAATCATTTTCTTCTTCATGGTTCCTCATTAATGTCCCTTTAGGAAATCACCTCCATGGTTGGGTCCCCTTGACTTTCCATCCCATTATACCTTGGGAATGCACTCAACCCATTTGGAAATTACTCAACATTCCTCTTCATTGTTGTCAGATTTCTTGAGTGTTGCAATAAACTAAAATAACATGGAATCCACCTAGCGGTACCCTTTTCCACTATCTTTCAGTTACTCTTGAACTTTATCCAATTTTGGAATTCTCTAATATTTATATAATTCCTTCCCCAGACGTATGGTTACATACCTCCATAACCAATATGCACATAGTGTATTGATTTATACATCTGTCGAAACTTTTAGCATACCTAGTCTTCATCACTTCACCCTTGAAGTTCTAACATTCACACCATTCTTCCACTGCACTACTTTGAGAAAAATAATGGAGGTACTACCCCCACAACTGTATGACTGATTCTTGGAGGTGTTTTCCCTCTCTCCATGTATACACTTGGTCCCTTTTTATCAAAACACTATCACCTAGACTTATCATTATTTTTTGAATAGTTCTACCTACAAAGTACTTCCTTATCTATACCTTGGTATCCTCTAGAGTGAATGGACCTTCACTACTTCATCCACTAAATAATCTATTCTTACACTCAAATTCCACTAAGCAATCTAATTCACATGAGCGAATTTATTGTAGTGGATACCCAAGCCTTCTTAGATGCACCTATACTCATACCTTATCATTCTTCAGTCTTGACCTTTGATCATATTGTGAGACATTCTTGTCATAGCACTCTTTCCTTGAGTACCTTTGCTTATCTTTAACAAAATTTCAACCCTCTCCCTGTTATGAAAACCATATCTCCACACTTCCATGGTCACAGTTCCATCAATACCCATTACTCTTGCTTTATCATGAAACATAGATGATCTCTCTCTTGCTCAGCATAACCAATTGGTATGTATATTTTTCATCTTGAATTATTTTTCCAAATCATAGTTCCATTAAGAATATTCTATATTACTTACTAAGCATAGGCATCTTCAGCTGGTAGCTTATGTTGGGTATCTGTTATATTCTTCACATGTGTGGGGGGGGGC
>SNQJ01S0063143.1:0-13601 GCA_010110895.2 Picea sitchensis | reverse complement strand
TTCTTTTGAATATCCTTTCTTAATGTGACAATCTCTGCTTCCAAATTTCCAATGATCTTGTCCTTTTCTTCTAGCTTTTCTTTGAGTGATTCTTCTATTTGAACCTTTAAATTTGTGATCATTTGTTCTAGTTCTTGAGTGTCTTCTTTCTTGTCTAGTTCCTCTTGTAGTTTCTTGTTTTTCTTCTTTTCTCTTCTGATAACTTCTATGACACACATCAATTCTTCTCGATAGTCAACTTCTGCCTCTTCAATTTCTTCTTCGACTTCTTCATATTCTTCTTCAGCTTCTTCAAATTCTTCTCCAGAGTCTTCTTTATCAGACTCTTCTACTTCCATGAATAGAACTCTTCCCGTTTCACTTTCACTGACTTCATCTTCATTTGATGATGAGATGTCTTATTTGGTGCATAAACTTTTTCTTGAAAAATTTCTTTGTAGTTCTTTTTCCTTTATATGTTTGTTTTCCTTTTGAGTAACCTTTATTTCTCTCCATGATCTACCTTTTAGTGGTTAAACCAATTTATGAAGGAACCTGCTCTGATACCAATTGTTGGATTACTGAGAGGGGGGGTGAATCAGTAATCGAGCAATTATAATCCTTTTTAAACCAAATAATCCAAGTGTTGTATCAATGTAGAATTATCATCCAATAATGAGAAATGAACAAATGAACAATCATACACATACATAGTACACCAATGTTTTATGTGGAAACCCAAAGAGCGAGAAAACCACATAATTCCTTTTCTTATATGTCTTGAAGAATTACATTCATTGGAAACACCAACTTCCTTTGTTTTCCAGATGCAACTGGAAGGAGGCTCCAACCCCCTAGTTTCTCAGGCTATAACTTGAGGGAAGATCCAACTCCCCAATTCTCTGGCTACAACCAGAAGGAGGCTACAACCCCCTATGTTCTTCGACTACAACTGGAAGGTGGCTACAACCACCTGTCCTTGCCCCGTCCAACCACCCTAAAATAGAAGTAGAATGATGGAACCAATGTCACACTATCACTTTGAGATATACCGCTGTAAACCTGTACCAATAAATTTGAACCATGCATCAACCTACACCTGAACCTGTAATTAACCTGTACCATAAACAAGTGCATCAACCATGCACCAACCTGTACCAAACAACTTGTAATCAACTTGTACCATAAACAAGTGCAACCAACCATGTACCAAGTATGTACCAATCATGTTTCAACTACTCATCAACTATAACTCATCAATATATACCAACATCATCAACTATACACCTCATGTATGTGCCAACTCATCAACTACTTGTCTAAACCGTGTACACAACATGTACCTTAACCAAAATCCCTCATCAATTTCATCATCCAAATATGATTTGTAACTTTGTAATAGACCTGGTTTATATGATCACATACCTACAAACCTTCCTTAAATTTAACAACAAAATACTAGCATTTTCATCAAACATTTCTTTAGTCTCACATGACTAGTTTTGGATTAGTCAACAACCTTAACTTGAAATAATCATAACTTTGTACTAGTAGTGAATAAAGATATAAAAATGATACACAATGTTCTTCAATGTTTTTTATGAAATTCCTCCAGGTGTCACTACTTGGAACCTCTCAGAAAAGGAGTTATAGAAAAGCTGTCACACCTTGCTGAATTTTGGCTTATTCTAGAGCGCGACCTTGTAGAGCATGCCCCACACAGAATATTTGTTGAATCAATCTGCAACTATTACAAAAAATACTACTGAATGTACTATAACCAACACATTTGGTCTTATTGAATTTGTATCTGTTATGAAAAAGTTATGATGTTGTTACCTGAAACACCTGTTTTAGACTAGTTTCAGGACTAGCCACAGACCCTAATTTCCACGGAGTGTAACTCCAAAAATAAAATGACCCACAAAATGCATTTTTTACCACATATACTTGGATATGTTTCCTCAATGGAATAGAAATTTTATGGTCCAAATCAATCTATAAAAAACGTTATTGTGAAAATGGTGAGATGACCTGTAAATAACATACCTTAGAAAGCATCATCAAAAGAATTTATCATTCCTTGAATTCCGACTTTCTTTTCTTCACCTTCCCTAAAAAATTCAGCTTAAATATCCTTTGGTTACCTAAGACACCTATATATATTCAATATTCTCAAGTGTCATGTCAAATGAAAGAGCCTTGCTTCTTATTTATACTCTCCAAGTAGCTTCCTTAAAAACATCTTCTAGGTCACTTTGCCCACTTTCCTTATTTTAGGGTTAACCCACTTCTAATTTCTCCATTAAATTTATTATTTAAATAAATTATTTTGTATTCACTTTGAATTATAGTACACTCATCACTTCACTTTGTTATTTACCTTCTAAAATCTCTTAAACCACTTTGACTACTTTGACCTTTTGGTGCTTCTAGATGACATATGAGGGTCCTCCAACTTCATAAGGCCATAACTCTCAAACCGTGAGGATTTATGTGACGTTCCACATACCACCAAAAATGTAATGACATGTAATATCCATATAGAATAGTATTACCTGAAAATATATAAAAAAATCATACCATTATCCATCAAACAAACATGGGTCCATTACCCAAGTGTGGGTTCTCCAACTTCTTATGGCCATAACTCTCTAATCGTGAGGAGTTATGTGACGTTCCACATACCACCAAAAATGGAATGACAAGAACTATCCATATAGGATAGTTTCACTGACAAATTCACTAACCTTAATCTCATTATTCCACAAATAAGCATGGGTTCTCTAACCATACTTCTAGGATAACTCAATCTGCAAAGCGTCTTGTCGTGAGGGTTTTCACCATAAGGGAACCACTTTAGAGTTAATCCTTTGTGCTATAGTGATTTCTTCAAGGGTTGACATCAATGACAACCAACCTTAATCAACAGACTTTAAATCACTTTCAAGGATAAAATTTGAATGGAAAGATAATCTTTCATTTTGAAGGGATATTATGAATTTAACCCTTTTATGTTGACAACCTAAAATACACTATGATTTTTATTTGAAAAGGGGAAAAGGAGATCATTAATAATAATTTTGTACTATGTTATCTCTTTTAAAGAACAATGAATTTTAGCCTAAAATTCACAACACTTAACAGTTCCACATTAGATGAATATAACCTACTTTTAAAAGGAATAAATGAATATAACCTACTTTTGGATTATAAGCATAAAAACAAGTTGAATATATGTTATAATGGTTTGAAAAAGACTAAATTTTCTCTAGTGCATAGATCAATTCAACAAAACAATTTTCTTCCCATCAAACAATTGCCATATAAATATTGAATGAAACAATCTAAAGTCTAACCTAATAAAGAAGAAAATCATAGAACACTAAATACATTAAAACACTTTTCACTTTGGAACTTGAATAGGCTGTGTGATCAATTTTAGAATTGGATTGAGTTAAGAAGTCATGGAGAAACTCAAACGTTTAGGTGAGTCTATTTTTTTCTAGCTAAACAAAGTTCTTTCCTGAACCACTCATATTTGTTGAAATTCTGAATGTATGGGTCTTAATCATTAAGATTGCTTGAAAAATCCACATTTCATATATCCAATCAGATCCATCATGAAGAAAAAATCATGTTGTAGGAGAAGACAAAGACCTTGCAATAAATACAAAGAAGAGCAGAGACAAGAAATCCCTAAAATGCTTAATAATGTAGGCCTTAAAAGATAATTAAAATAATATTACAAGAAAGAAAAGAAAAACAAAGAATAATAAAGGTAAAAAGCATAATATTAGGTTATAAGGCTAAGAATAACAAATGTTAATAGTACAGATACACAACTATTAGGGTTGTAATAGAGTTGGATTATTAATATTTAAAAAAAAAAAAAAGTAATTAGCAATAGTAAGAGTACTATAATAATTAAAGTTATATAATTGTAATAATAGTAATTAAGGTTATATAATTGTAATAGGGGTAATAAAAGTATCATGGTTAAGGTAATATAGTAATAAAGTGAATAATAAGGTAATATAGTAAATAATAGTAATGGTAATAATGTTATAATAGTAGAAATAGATGTAATAAGTTGTTAAGATATTAGTAATAAAAATAATAGGTTAGTAAATGTATTGATTTATAATAGTATTATAATTAAGATTATAGAATAGTAAAAATAAAAGTAATAAGTTATTAAAGATAATAGTAATATAAATGATTAGTTAGTGAAGATATTAGTATTAATATTATAAAGATTTATAATAATATTTCAATTAAGGTTATAGATACTATAGTAATTAATTAAGCACCTAATAGTAATAGTAGAAATAAAAGTAACATGGCTATTAAAATATTAGAATTAAGGTAATAGGTTAGAATGAATATTAGTATTATGATTAAAGGAGACATGGCTATTAAAATATTAGAATTAAGGTAATAGGTTAGTATGAATATTAGTATTATGATTAAAAGAGACATGGCTATTAAAATATTAGAATTAAGGTAATAGGTTAGTATGAATATTAGTATTAATATTAAAAGAGAACCAAAAAGAGTAGGAGGAAAAAAAATAAAACAAGGAAAAGATAAAGGATAGGAAAACAAAAGAACAAGAGGCAAACTAAATAGAGGGAGAATACTAAAAAGAAAACAAATAAGAATCATAGACTTTAAAATCAAGAAATTGGAAAGAAAAACCTATAAAAACAAAGATATAGAAATAAGAAGAAAATTGGAAACAAAAACCTAAAAAACAAAGATAGGAAAATAAAAGGATAAAGAGGGGGGACAAAATAAAATAGGGGCAAAAAAAGAGAAGGATCATAGGAAAAACCAAAATAAAGGGGAAAATGATTAAGGAAAAATATATCGAAAGAAGAGAAGGAGAAAGGGGGATCAAGAGAAACAATATAGAAAGAGGAATAAAAAAGAGAGAGAAATCCTACCAAAAATTACCCATTTCTTCTATTGTGGATCAACGGATGCCAGTGTTCACTCTCCAGTGCTCCATTCCTATTGAGATTGTTGGGGTCTTTGATGATTTCTATGGTTTCCCTGACTCTTCATTTGATGTAGTGATCTTATTTGGAAAAGATTTTGATTTATTCTAGGCACATTATGATGTTATTGAAAACCTCTTACTCCAAGACCTAGGTATCTTGTTATCAAGTTATTTCCTTACTGCAAATCAAGTTAGCAGCTCACAAAAAAAAACACAATGTTCGAATATTCAACTCAAATAAACACAGTGGAAGAAAACTTGAAAACCAAATCATGCACACATAAATAACAATATTTTTGGGTAGATACCTCTGGAAAAACCCCAGAGAGAAAACCAATATTGAAATGATTTTATTATGATAAAATCAGGAATCCCATAACAAGGATAATGGCCCACTAAGAAAAATACAATTTCAGACAAATATTAAAAATTATGATCTAGTATGACCCATATCTAGTATGCTTTTTGAGGTGCATGCACCTTTCCTTCAGTGAACCCGCGTATATGCACCTGTCTCCACCGACACTCACGTACACAAACTCAAGGACTACATGAAAACCTTTGTATGGTGCATGTAACATCCCCACTATGATCCCCATTTTAATTAATGCTTATGTAGATATAATGTGTGGCTATGGCCAAAGCGATGTAATATGCGAATTCTATTTCAATGTTTTAATAATAAAATGTGATGCCAATTGATAAGGGGAGGTGGAAAAGATATGGGGGCTGAATTAATCCACAAGAGAGGGGAGTGTCTAGGATAATGGCCAAGAGGGGTCCAAGGGGGAAATACCCATGCATATTAATTCAACCCATTTCCCTAAATTTTCTATTTGTATATGAACCTTCCCATTTATGATTGAGTGTTCCCAAAGCCAATCATTGAATACATGTAAGAGGGTGGGTCTGAGTGGTCACATTCCAAAGTTATTGGGCACATGGGGGTTGAGTACAATCATCTCGAGGAAGAGTGTGAGTTAAGAAAGGAAATCCAAAGAGAGGAAATTCGTATGGGTTGGGACAACAATTTTTAATTAGTCAATTTCGTGCATGGGAAGCAAGTAGAGAGTAGGAAACATAGCTTGAAGTTGATGCAACCATGGAGGGAGAAGTTTAGAGCAAGATGGAGCATAATTGGAGCGAATTGGAGATGGAAAATTGAAGAGCCAGGTTGTCATGCCTGAAGAGTGAAATCCTGAATGAGTTGCACTAAAAAAGCAAGTGTTTGTTGTTGGTTTGCAGATAGTTTTCCTAGCAACAATTTCACTTGATTTCCCAAAAAAGAGATTCCTAGCTACCTGTGTGAGAGAGACCCTGATAAAAGAATGACACATTCCTTGTGTTAATCATGATAAACATATGGTACATCCATTGGGTTATCCCTTATAAAAAAATGGTACATTCCTTGGGTTGGACAGGTCAAGAGGAAGAGAGCTGGTGGATAATCGGGATAGTTATAGGAGAATATCAGTTGGGTTGAGATTTTATGAGTTGTGAGTGGATTGTGAGAGACCACCCTCTTTTTTGGATTTATAGCCTCAACTCAGGGGTGACTAGTTGCTGATATTTGGAACAATTAGTCTATGGTTGGGTGGAATGTTCATCCCAAGCAGCTAGTTGCACAACTGTTGTGAAAAGATAAGTGTTTATCTTGTTGCTATGTTATAGTATGTGTTAATTGTTTTGCATGAAATCTTTGTATTTGGAAGTGATTTATATGTTGTTGTAATGATTTGTTTGGCTACGTTTCATGTTGTTTATTAGCATGGGGTAGATGCATCTATTTTATGGTTGTAGACAATAGCTAAATCTATTTTAATTCGTAGTTGTAAGCTACAGGAAATGAACTAACTGTAAATGAATTAATTTAGTTAGAAAAAAATTGTTTTTAAAAGTATTCTGCAGTGTAATGTCACTCATATGGGATGGGGGATGTTACATTATGGTATCAGAGCTCTAGTTCAAACACCAAGCTTGTATGGGCTCGAACCCGAGCAAATTGGTGGAATTCACAATTGGAGATTTTGTCTGTGACCGATTTGGGGGGGAAAATGGATATTTTAGAGAGAAATCCCCAATTTCGTGAGTGAAATTCACTTTTTAATGACTTTGGACAGTTTGATATGGTTAATGGAGTAGAGCGGTGAAGTTGCAGATCAAAATTTAACCTGGAATGGTCAAAATTTGAGTTTTAATGGCCACATGTAGAGTTACAAGTAGTTTGGTGGATTGACGGTCAAGATCTCTTTTTTACTCAAGATAGATGGCTGGGATTCATCATGATAAATTTAAAAATTCACAATGATCCAACCATTTGAAATTGTTATCACATGAAGTTGTCAAGGGTCGTAGGTGATCACCATGAACACAGGAAAACAGATGGGTGCAGTTTTCAACAATAGAGATCCCCTGTGCAATTCAATTTAGTGACATCTCTAAGCGCAATTTGAAGGATGTTATAGTTGGGGATAAAAATAAGTAGGTTCACCCAGATCACAGAGTGTGATCAGATCAATGACCATGTTCATTTTGACACCGTAACATGCTCGGATGTTAAAATCCTTGAGCGGGACAAAATCTAAACCATGGTATTGCGGGAGAAGCTACGTTGTGAAAGGTGGTGAGTTTCGGGTCCGAAAGTGGTATGGATCCAAACCACCTTCGACAACCCCAAAATCATGTTCTCATTCAACGTTGAATCCAATAGCAGCAGGTGGCCACCCCCTAGTCATCAAACCTTGTCCCGATCTTGAGGAGAAATCAATTAATGAATAGGACTGGTAGTTGAAACCTTGGTTCACTCCATAAATAGAAGGCATGGAGGGTCTGGTCATGGAGATAAAAATGTCAGCCCGAGGCACCATGATGGATAGTTTCTTCTTGTAAGCCCATACTGATCTGAGCTTGCATTTGACAGAAGGATACATGCACAGTATGACAGAAGGATGCACAGACAAAAAGACTTGAACGGGATGGCCAAATGAATTTCCTAGTGGTTGTCCACTAATCTGAGTATAAATAGATCAGTTTAGGATTTTTCTATGGTCGATGGTTGAGTAGAGCTCGCTATTTGTAATAGTTTGATAGCATAGTTGTTCTCTAGTTATGTATGAGACCTGAGACTCTCATTAATAGAAGTCAATTTCTTTCATCATCTTGTTTTCTCTTGTGCTGAAATACTTGTGCATGGATGATCTAGATGAAATTTTGTAGTTGTATTGTAATGGAGGTTTGATTATAATGCTGCTATGATCTATTTCAGCATTTTCTTTCATAGTATCATTTCCTCTTATACTGAAATGCTCATGCATGGATGATCCAAACGAGATGTTGTAGCTGTATTGTAATGGAGGTTTGATTATAATGTTGCTATGATATATTTCAGTATCTTAAACTCGAGTTCAAGAGTGCTCTTGTGCCTGATTTTCTCCGCACCAAGATTCTTGAAGGCCGGATGCTCATGACATACTTGTCCACTTTCCTCACTAAGTATTCCTCCTTCTCACCTTTATACTTAAACCACTGATTGAAGTTAATGAGAACGTCATTTGCTTATGCATCGCTAGCCCAATTTTCTATGTTTAAACATTCTTATGCTAAGCTTTGTCCATTTGGCCTCCACTAACAAACCTACCTCCACAAACATTTTGATGGGTATTGGGCTTATCCTCTTGCAATATGAGGGTGACTCTCAGTGATAATAGAAAGGTTGATGGGATCAATGACCAAGATTAAATTAGGGTTTGTGAAAGGGATCATATTGACGATCCAGATCAATCAGAGAAAACTCAAAATTTTTCTAAATGTGAAGTTCGATAATAGAATCCACCGATGGTTGATGGTCAGATAGATGAGTTTGGCAAAGTGTTGAAAATTCTCCAAGATAAATCGTCAATGGCCGATGTGTTGGTGGTTGGGTGTCGGCCTATTTGGTGAAGTTTCCCAAACAAACAACAAAAGTTATCGATGGTCATGTCGATAGTTTTCCATCAATGAAATTCAGCGAGGTGTTCAGGTTGTTCAAGAGAATCGATCGATGGTTGATGGGGGGAAGGATGATGATGAAGTTAACATCCACATGTCATGCCATGTCACCCAATTTGACACCTCAGGATGGTGTTTCATTCCATGTTAACATCGGCATGTCATGCCACATCAACAATTGCCACATTAACCAACAAAAGTGGACCGATGGTCGATGGTAAACTCGACCGATTTGAGAAATAATTTGATATTCATTGGGGATTGTTGATCACCGATGGGTCTGTGGTCAGTCATCGATAGATAGGCATTCAGGAAGCATAGAAAAAGGGATGATAATGGAAATGATAGGAATTTAGGAAGCATGAGAAGGTGTCATCATTCTCCAAGGCAATCCACTAGAAGACCTCATGCAAGCTCAGGGCCAGGGAGTAGCCCAAGTGTGTCTCCTATTCGGAGGCAAAGAAGAAGGCCTGAGGTAGAAATATTGCAAGGTGAGCTCAGGAAAATAAAGCCACCTACTTTTAATGGTGAACACAGGAAAGGAGAAGAGGAAGAGGTCTAGCTGTTGGAAATAAATAAATATTTCTAGATGCATGATTACCTATCTCGAGTAGAAGCTAGAATTTCCACATACCACTTGAAGGGAAAGGAATCCATGTGGTGGGATCAACTTAAGAAAGCCAAGACCTTGATGAGAAGAGGATCTCATGGGGGTAGTTCAAAGGATATTTCCAAGAGAAATATTTGTCCGAGCATTACTATGAGAGAAAGATGAAAGATTTCTTTGAACTCAAGTTGGGAACCATGACAATGGAGGAATATGAGAAGCAGTTCTTTGAATTGTTGAAGTATGTTGACTTCATCAAGGATGAGAAAGTCTAAATAAAAAGGTTTATAAGTGGGTTACCCTCCTTCTATAGTGACAAAATTCAGTATGATAACCCCAAGACCTTTGAAGAAACCATAAGGAGAGCAAGGCACCTTTATGAGCAAAACAAAGGAAGGCCAGTGTTCCAAAAAGCTTGGAATGACAAGATGAAAGGGAAAAAGGATCAAAGGAAAAAATGTCTTAAGCCAACCTTTTTTAGAAATAACTCCCAAGCAAATCGACAAGGCCAGGAATCCAAAAATGGGCAAAAGAATGCAGATGCATTTGGGAAAAGGCCAAGGAAAAAACCTGTTGAATGTTAGGGATGTGAGGGGAATCACTTATATAGGGACTTCCCTCGCAAAGAAAAAAGAATGAGGACTATCCACAACATTCAGGAAGATGAAACAATGGAAGACATGGGAGGAAGCATGCCAAGTATTTATGCAACCTTAGACAACAAGAAAGATGAATATCAATCCCCTATTATCAAAGTGGAAGGTAAGATTGATAACCAACCCATAGCAATTTTAATTTATTCCAGGATTGAATTGAGATCATGTTATCATCAATTAAGGAAAAAGGAAGAAGACATCAGCAAGACAACATTCATAACAAGCTATGAACATTGTGAATTCATAGTAGTTCCATTTGGACTATCAAATGCCCTAGCAATTTTTATGTGTCGATGAATGGAGTGTTTGGGGAATACTTGGACAATTTTATGTTTGTGTTCCTAGATGATATCCTTGTCTACTCTAAATTAGAAGAGGAACATGAGAAACATTTAGTAATGGAGTTGTACGTTTTAAGAGAGCACAGATTATATGCGAATCTAAGTAAGTGCATATTTTATCAAAAGAAGATTCACTACTTGGGGAATATAATATCAACAACAAGGATATAATTTGATCTTGAAAAGATAGAGGCCATTAGAGGATTTCCAATGCCAAAGAATGTGACAGAGGTTATATCATTCATGGGTATTGTCGGTTATTATCGAATATTCATAAAAAAAATTTCAAAGATTGAAATTCCAATCACTTCTTTACAAAATAAGGGAGTGAAATTTGAATGGTCTTCCAAGTGTGAAGAGAGTTTTCAACAGTTGAAGGGAATATTGAAAATTGAACCAATACTGGAGATTGTATATCCAAATGAATATTTTTTGTGTGCACCGATGCATGCAAGGAATGACTTAGTAGAGTTCTCAGTCAAAAGGACCATGTGGTATGCTATGAGTCCATAAAATCAAGTCAGCATGAGAGAAATTATGCTACACATGACTTGGAGTTAGAAACGATTGTACATGCATTGAAAATGTGGAGGCGTTACCTCATGGGTAATAAATTTGAGCTAAGGATAGACCACTTTGGTCTTAAGCATTTGTTTGGACAACTGACACTAAATGATAGGAAAACTAGATGGCTGGAATTTCTGAGCAAATATGACTTTGAAATTAAGCATATAAATGGAAAGAAAAATCAAGTGGTTGATGCACTAAGCAAGAGAGCTCATGAAGTGAATATTTCATCCATCAACATGTACATGACATATCTGAAAGACAACATTATTGCATTAACAAATTCAAATCATCATTATTTAAAAATAAAAGAGACATTACAACAAGGTAATTTTTAGTAGAAATTTAACTATTATGAGCTGAAAGAAGATGGAATTCTCATGTACAAAGGTAAAGTGTATGTGTCTAATTCTAGTGAGCTGAAAAATGATTTTTTGAAGGAAATGTACAATGTGCCATATGTTGAGAACCCATGATATCAGAAAACAATTGCAGCAGTAAGAAGACAATATTTTTAGCCATGAATGAAGAAAGAAGTGGCTAATTACATAGCCAAATGTCTAGAATGCCAAAAGGTGAAGAAAAAACATAGACACCCAACATGTTTTCTACAACCATTTCCCATTCCAGAGCGGAAGTTGGAAGTAGTTACAGTTGATTTTATTACTAAGCTTCCTAGAACAATGAAGCAATATGATTCCATCATGGTGGTGGTGGAGAAATTGACTAAAGCAACACATTTTATTCCAGTAAAGACTACACACAAGGAAACAAATATTGCATATATTTATATGAAATAAGTTGCTAGGCTACATGGAGTGCCTAAGGAAATAGTTTCAGACAAAGATTCAAAGTTTAGTTCCAATTTTTGGAAGGGTTTGTTCAAGGGCTTTGGGAAAAATTTAAATCTTAGTACAACATATCATCCAGAGTCAGATGTGAAAACATAAAGGACTAACAAGATAATTGAGGACATGCTTAGAATGTATGTGATGCATCATCCATCAAAGTGGGAAGATTATATTTATTTAGTTGAATTTTCCTACAATAATGGGTACCATGTATCATTGAAAATGATTCTGTTTGAAGCATTGTATGGAAGAAAGCGTAACACACCAGTGAGTTGGGATAACCCAGTAGATAGAGTAGTCATTGAGCCAAAATTGTTAAAGGAAATGGAAGATAAGATGGTAAAGATAATGCATAATTTAAAAGATTCTCAAGATAGGAAAACAAGTTATGCAGACAGGAACACATTTTTAAGAGATTTTAAAGTTGGAGAACATGTGTTCTTAAAAGTAAATGCAAAGATAAGTTGGATAATATTAGGAAGTTGCCCGAAGTTGTCAACAAGATATTGTGGGCCTTTTTAAATATTAGAAAATATAGTGATCCAAGTGGATATCGGTGGCCACCCACCTTTTCCAAATGGCTCAAAACAGTTTTTTGGCCATTTTGGCAATTTACTATTTTTAGCAAGTTTTAACTTCTGTGGCCATTTTGAGGGTCCAAATGAAGGTTTTTAGAGATATAGGTTCTAAATGATATCCAAAGGAATAATTTATCCCCCAAAATTAATCTCCTTGAAAATACCTTTCCAACGAGCTATCACACGCCTAAAACGGAGATCGTATGCAATAGTTACGACCCCGAGAAGTTGATGTACTCACTTACCCAAACGGGGCCCACATGAATTTTGGTGCTTCATCTCCTAGGGTTAGGTTTTTGGATGTCTAGGACTTTTGGCATTCCCTTCTATTGTAAAAGGGCCTTCAAAGCCTCATTGTAATAATCTTCTTGTGAATGCGAGTAGCCGTCACATTTCTTCTCAGAGATAAGCTGCCACCATTCTAGCGAGTCTTTCACTTTGTATTTTTACAGTCTCTGTACATTTATTTCATTAATAGAAATCATGTATTACTGTATCTATGTGTTTATGGTTGCATATTTGATATATTTCTGTTATATTACTGGATATACGTGACATCTCTGTGCATTTCTTTATTATATCTCCGCTCTCATTTCGTGCCAAAAATAATACGGATCAGTGGTATCAGAGTTGGCTGCTCTTGATCGTTTTCAGTGCATGTCCTCGACGAGGTCCAAGTATAGAAATTTGGGTCTCGATCTTGTATCTCTTGAGGACAATCGCTCTCGCACACCCAAGAAACCCTTAATGGAGGAATAAAATAAAAACGATGGAGCAGATGATCCTATCAGTCTGTTGCTTGAGCAAGCTCTCACGCGATAGAGGGACGAAATGATGGAGAATTTTTCCCACATCCTTCAACACCTACCGATAGAATCAGGCGCATATTCATCAAGTGGCCACTTTGGAGGCACCTCGCCTTTCAAGGTACAGGTTAATTTTGATATTCCCGTATTTGAAGGTCAAATAGATGCAGATGCCCTAGATAAATGGTTAAATCTGCTAGAAGGTTATTTCTCTATTCATAATT
>SNQJ01S0063142.1:96225-109446 GCA_010110895.2 Picea sitchensis | reverse complement strand
TTTTGAAAAAAAATGGCCTTAGGGTCATCGCACCTTTAGATCCAGATGAAGGTCAGTGATACACATAACCTATTAGAGAAGAAGACCATGCATATGCACTAGAAAACATATACAAATTAACAACCAGACAACAGGATTACATTAATCCCACAGCCGATGGAAAATTAAGCTGGCGAAGTGATAGCGCATGTTCATCAGACTCAGAAGAAGCACTGGAGAACCGGCAGAATAAGATGTATGAAGTATCTACAAGAAGATGTGCTAGACTAACCATAGAAGTTCTCTGGATCAACACAACCGTAAGTAACTTATCCACATTTGATGGTCTGAACCGTTTAGAAACCTTCTTGTCGGACTTTGAAGAAAGTGTACCAATGAAACAAAGACTGTTGGCAATGGATGAGGCCCTGAAAGCCACACCAACAAGATGGTGGGGGGCACACAAAAGTAACATTACAGATTGGATACAGTGTCGTACCCTGATGATAGTGAGGTTCTCAGCACAAGTAGAAGGTTGTGAAGTTTGCTACACAGGTCAAAGCTACCCAAAGGACCATGTAAGAAGCTGTGAGGAATCCTGGAGCAACATCCCTCAAGAGTAGTGGGTACACAAATTCATCAACACGCTAGACACGACACCTCTCAACTAGTAGCTTCAAGCAGAGCCGCACCTCATCATTACATATTGGTAAGGTATGACTCAGAATTTTGTAACCACCTTCTTATTTGAAAGTCAATATCCTTTAGTAGATCAAGCATTACAGATTGTGAGATAGAAAGTATTCGAGGAGGTATCTAGCCTTCCCTTAGAACAAGAAGAGGATGAATGGACTGCGCCTCTCCAGAAACTGCAAGGTTGTTACAACATCAATGCCGATGAAGACGATGATCCGAGGAAGGTGAACATCGCAAAAACATAAGGCCAGAGATATGTGGAAGGACCAGGAGTTGAGTTACCATTTATTGGAAAGCCGATTAATATTAAGAAAGTCAATATTGGAACAGAGCAGACACCAAAGTTTGAAAATGTTGGGGATTATTGGGATGCTGCTACCATTGACAAAATTACAGAGTTACTGCATGAATATCATGACTTGTTTCTAACCAAGTTCACTGATATGAAGGGCATTAAAGGGCCTATGGGTGAGATGAGGATTCCTTTGAAGCCATATACTAGACCGTTCAAACAAAGACCTTATAGACTAAACCCTAAATATAAGGAGAAAGTGAATATTGAGCTCGAGAGAATGTTGGAAGCAGGGATTATAGAACCTGTTGAAAAGTTAGAGTGGATAAGCCCTATGGTGGTGCAAGACAAGAAAATAGGAGATATCAGGATATACGTAGATCTCATGAAGCTGAATGTTGCTTGTTTTCATGACCCCTTCCCTACACCATTCACTAATGAAGTGTTAGATAATGTYGGAGGCCAAGAAGTATATTCTTTTACAGATGGATTTTCAGGATACCATCAGATCCGGATTGCCAAGGAGGATCACCATAAGACCACATTTGCAACATAGTGGAGATCTTATCAGTATACAGTGATGCCATTTTGATTAAAGAATGCCCCAACCATATTTTACAGAGTGGTGGTCAAAGCATTCAAGGAATTTCTGCATAAATTTCTAGAAGCATATTTTGATGATTGGACTGTTTTTAGTTTATTGAAAAATCATATTGAATGTCTAAGGATAATGTTGGAAAAATGCAGGAAATGTCAAATTTCTTTGAACCTGAAGAAATGTATTTTATTTTCACCATTTGGAGTGTTGTTAGGTCATATTGTATGTAAGCAAGGATTGCTGGTAGATCCATCCAAAATTGCCATCATAGTTGATCTACCCCCTCCTACTTCAGTCAAACAACTACGTATTGCGTTGGGACATAAAGGATATTACATGAAGTTCATCAAAGGATATGCTTAGATCACAACACCCATGAATTTTTTTTTGAAGAAATATTGTTAGTTTAGTTGGACAGAAGAATGCCAGTAGAGCTTCGACACACCGAAACAGAAAATGGTTACTGCACCCATTCTGGTTTTTCCAGATTGGACCAAGGAATTTCATGTGCATGTTGATGCATTTTCCATTGATTTAGGAGCTGTGTTAGCACAGTCGGGAGAAGGATATATTGACCACCCATTAGCCTTTGCTAGTAGGAAGCTATCAACTGCTGAGATTAATTACACCACCACTGAGTGAGAAGGGTTAGCCATGTTATATGCATTGTATAAATTTTGCCACTACTTGTTGGGAGGACACTTAAAATGTTTACTGATCACTCTGCACTGAAATACCTAGTCAACAATCCAGTGTTGGGGGGAAGGATAAGTTGATGGTTGCTGCTATTTCAAGAATATGATTTTGAGATCATAGTAAAGCCAGGGAGAATGAACAAAGGTCCTGACCACTTGTCAAGGTTGGAACATGGTGAAGAACCAACCAGTTTAGAGGATGCACCGCCGGATGCACATCTACTAGCCATTATAAATATCGATGACCACTTTGCAGAGATAGTCCAGTTCCTATCAATAGGAATGACACCTAGTGAGTATACAATTCCTCAGAAGAAACAACTAGTAGTGCACGCTGTATATTTCTCACTTATAGCTGGACATCTATAAAAGATGGGACTTGATGAGATATTGAGAAGGTGTGTTATGGAGGTAGAATGACCATTGATGCTTGGAGAATCTCATGAAGGCATCGCATCAGGACATTATGCAGGAAAATCAACTGAGCAGAAGGTTCTAAGAGCTGGCCTTTGGTGGCCTACCTTACATAGAGATTCTAAAGACTATTCCAGAGCTTATGATGTATGCCAAAGAGTTGGGAAACCATCTAGAAGAGATGAAATTCCATTAGCCCCAGAGCTGACCCTCCAAGCCTTCGATAAATGAGCCATTGACTTCGTTGGACCTATAAATCCACCAGGAAATCATATAGGAGAAAGGTACATAATTACAACAACAAAATACTTGACTAGATGGGCCGAAGCAAGAGCAGTCAATGACTGTAGTGACACTACAACTGTGCACTTCATATTTGATGACATCATAACTAGGTTTGGATGCCCAAAGATCCTTATGAGTTATCAAGGAACACATTTCATCAATAAGACAGTTGAAGCCTTGACTGAAGAATTTGCAGTCCACCATTAGAAGAGAACACCGTACCATCCACAAGAAAATAAGACAGTTGAAGCATTCAATAAGATCTTGGAGATAGCGATGATGAATATTTGTAGTGTGAACATGGATGATTGGGATTTAAGAGTACCATCAATATTATGGGCCTATAGGACCACTTGCAAGAAACTAACAATGCATACCCCCTTCAAGTTGGTATATGGTCTTGAAGCTATTGTCCCAATGGAATATTTGGTACCAAGCCTGAGAATTGTTGCCTTTACAGATATGGATGAACCTGGCGCTGTTCAAGAGAGGCTTGCACAGTTGGTTGAATTAGAGGAAGACAAATTTGTTGCAGGATTCCATCAATAAGTACAAAAGGAAAGAGAGAAGGCCTACCATGACATGCACATCAGGAAGAATGCATTTAAACAAGGTGATCTAGTACTGGTATATGAAAGCAAGCTCATAAAACATCCTGGGAAGTTCAAAACACATTGGCTAGGGCCATACGAGATCGCTTATGTTATAGAGGGAGGAGCTCCACAACTGAAAATGTTGAATGGAGAATGGAAGGAAGGTTTGGTGAATGGGAGTCGGCTGAAGTTGTACTATGACAAACAACTGCCTCGCATATCTCAGTAGGAGAATAAAGAAAAGGGTGTAGGTACCAGGTGTAGTTGAAACTAGGTACCAGACACATAAAAGACAGTCTACATAAGGAGAAGGCATGGAGCAGAAAGCAGAGGCTGCACTGCGTAGTTAGGAATCAAAGTAAAATAGGAAGCTCAGATATGAAGTGCCTCGAGATGAGGCACATGTGAGTGTTGGGGGCTTTTTGGCCCTTGGGTATGGAAGCAAGTGAAGATCAAGGAAGAAAAGTTAAAATGTGAACTTCGCGCAAGATGCAGTGACTGTTATTGGGTCGAAGTGAGCAAAAGAGCAGAAAAGATGGAGTGAATTCTGAGAAAGCAAGCTGTTGGATGAGGATATCAAGGATAACAGATAAGCAAGGAAGAAGGATCGTGGAAAAGTTAGCAAGAAGAAAAATACACCGTTGGATGCTTTGGAGCACCGAGTGAGAAGAAAGGAAAGATAGGCTAGCGGAGCCCTGAAAATATGGGTTAAGTTGACCTAGGGTTTTAGACACCTAGGTTTTTGGTATCTAGGGTTTTGGACACCTAGGTTTCGGCCTAAGGATGTCGATGAGTGATTGTAATGTATAAAAAAAGGTCATGAGGGCCTAGTTTGGGTTGGTACTTCTGGGTTGGTACGATATTGTTGCTGATCTAGTTGTATTGTTGATGTGAGTGAGTATTGTATCAAGAGAGAGAAGTGTTGAGTGTGAGAGCCTTCTTGTATTGTAAGATCTTCAGCTAGGTGCGAAGATCAACCTTGCATCTGGGTGCGTAGGGAGGGGAGAGAAAGAGAGGAGAAGAGAAGAGATATGCTAGCTAAGAGTGCAAACAAGAACTGTATGCTTCATATTAATATATCATAAAGCACAGTTCTGTGGACGTAGCCCTAGAGAGAGGGTGAACCATGTGTATTTGGTGTTGTGTGTGATTGATATTCTGTCTCTGTCATTGATATATTGTGATTGCATTGCTATGTTAGATCTTATAAGTAGATGTGCAGAGTAGATCTAAGCTGATAAGTGATATATGAATGTTGCGCTGCCCTTGTGTTAGATCCACTTGATATTCCCCTTGGTTGTAGACATCTCTTTCCTGCAACCCCCTCATAACTGCTTCAGGTGAGACTGCATCTGCTTCGCAGGTGTTGTCGAAAGGGCTAGTAGTTAGGGCTTGTTGGTGCGCTCTTGGAGCTAAACCCTGGGTCTGCCCCTATGCTAACAAGGCCCACCTTACCAAAAGATAGAAAACGCGTGGTAACATATTTGAATATGTTCGGCCACCACCACCACTTAAAAAGGGAAAAACACGTGGTAACATGATTGACAGATGGTCGACCACCACCACCGCTTAAAAAGGACAAAACACACAGCAACAGTTCTTGACAGAGAGGGCATAAAGAACATTACTCTCTTTACCATTCATTCTGTATTAAGTAGCTTCGTAGTATATTTAAATTTTCTGTGTACAAGAAAGATGAGAGAAATACATACACAAAGATTATCAATGGAGGTACTCAAGGTACAAGTACTTCATCGATTTTTTCTGAGAGGCTGGGAGGTGGAGGTTTTGGCTCCATCTTCAAAGGAAATTTACCAGACAACTCTCTGGTGGATGTAAAGCAGTTGGAGGGTGTCAGCCAAGGAGAGAAATAGTTTTGCATGGAGGTGAGCACCATCAGAACCACACAACATGTAAATTTGGTTCCACTGCAGAGATTTTACACCGAGGGCTCCAGAATATTGTTGGTGTACAAATACATGTCGAATGGCTGCCTCAGTGCCTTCCTGTTCCAAAAAACTAGGAACAATGATCAACAGAAGGTGTTGGACTGGAAAACATGCTTTGACATTGTTGTGGGAACYGCCCGCGAAATCACTTACCTGCACGAGAAGTGCAGGGAYTGCATCATTCACTGCATCATCAAGACGGAAAATATCCTCTTGGATTCCAATTTTTGCCCCAAAGTGGTCGATTTCAGGCTGGAAAAACTCATGGACAGAGAGTATAGTAAGGTATTGACRACCATGGGAGAAACCAGAGGATACTTGGCCCCCGAGTGGATATCCAGTCTACCCATCACTGTCAAGGCYGACATCTACAACTTTGGTATGATGTTGCTTGAAATAATTGTAGGGTAAAGAAACATGGAATGGGACTCATAATCCAACGAGTTGTTCTTTTCCGCRTGGGATGCAACTCAGATAAGAAGAAAAAACACCATGGAGGTTCTTGACAAGAAATTGATGAACGTGAATGATGTAGAAGTGGAGTAGGTGAAGAGGGATGCCATCGTGGGAATATGGTGCATTCAAGATGAKGAAGAYGAAAGGCCGACGATGAGCCAAGTGTTGTAAATATTGGAAGGCATTGTAGAAGCCCCCGCTCTTCCCCTGCTTCCGCTCTCTCTACAGACCTTTGCCCTAAATACCAACAAACTCGTCTTCTTCTGGGATGAATATCCTTCTGTACATGCATGCACCGACAATGATAATCCCTCCAATCAACTCTAAAGCGTCACACATTATTGTCTACTTTCTTACATTTTTCATCTAAACATTTTATCTAGATTGTCTGCTGGCTTATATTTTGATGTAAATATTGTATCTATTCGCTGCAGGGGAAGGATAAGGGCGACCATGTGAAGGTGGTCAAGGGAAGGATAAGGGTGAGGATGAAACAGGGCGATCAAGGGAGGTAAGTACAAAACACAATCAGAAATAAGGAAAATATCTTCCAAGTTACTCTAATTACATTGACACATGGCATGCTTTCAAAGGCCATGGTACATTGAAACGTGGCATGCTTTCAAATTCCATGGAAACATGACAAAAACTGGGTGAAAACCTTCCCTTAAAGAACGCCTTCAGCCTAATTAATACTTATTGTTCATAACCTTCTTTAAAAAATTGTTGAATTAGTTAAAAAAGGGCATTTGATAATATTATATGTCGATCAACATATATTAACCACCTTAAATGTGGTATGGATTTTTTTTCATTTTCCTCCTCCTTTATAGGACATGAGCGTGCGAGTGTGTGAAATAATAAACAATCAAATATATCGTGCTTGCCATCTTATAATAGTTTATAAGACTTTAAAGTCTCCTAATGCTAATATACTTTCATATAATAGCGAAATTCTAATAGAGACATACAATGGACACTTTGAATACAATCATGGGATTCAACTTGGTATCAAACAAATTAGACACACAACTAAGAGTAATGGAAAACATAATAAGATTCTTGACATAATAACATGATATTAAGAACCAGATCCAAACACAATGGTAAGTTCCATACTATGTTGTTTGCAATTTTCAAGACTAAGGTTCCACCAACATAGGTAAGGGTGGATTTTTAATTTACATGTACCTAACATGAATTATCATTTTCAAATTCAATTCCAAAGCATGATAATCAACCTTGAAAGTATTACTCTATGGTAAATTCAATGATAGTTGAGATTCAAGGATAAATAATGAAAATAAACAATTTGAAATGTATTAATCTAGATCAGGGTTCCTACTTTAGCAATTCTACTATCTACACACTTAATCAAAAGTTTATGATACACCATCAAAAGAGAACACCCTATCACCCACATGCCAATGGTACTATTGACACATTTAATAAGATATTGGAATGTGCATTGACTAAAATATGTGATGTGGAGCGTGATGACTGGGATGAGAGAGCTCCAACAGTTTCATGGGCATACATAATGACAGGTAAAATATTAACTAAGCATACTTCTGTCAAGCTAGTCTATTGAAAAGAAGTTGTGATTCCCATAGAGTTTATAGTCCTTAGTCTCTTGATTGTTGTCATTCATAAAATGACTGGTGACCATTCATTGGAAACAAGGCTGAATGCATTGATGGAGTTATAAGAATACATTTCATGGTTGTATTTAAATAGACCATCAAATAGAGAAGACAAAATATTGGCATGAAAGGAATTTTAGAAGCAAGACTCTGGAAAATGGGAATTTGGATCTATTATATGACTTCAAATTATTGAAGAATCTGTGGAAGTTGAAGATATGTTGGTTGGGACCCTTCCATATTGCTTACATTATTGAGTTTGGCGTAGTGAAACTGACATTGTTGGATGGAACTGACATAGTGAAACTAGCATAGTGGATGGAACTGGCATAGTGAAACTGACATAGTTTTGCAAGATTAATATTAACAAATATTATCGACAATGTTAGTTTTATGCATTATGTTATCTCTATATAAAATTGGAGGAATAATTATTTTGTTAAATTTAACTATACTAATTTTAATTCAATCAAAATTAATGAAAAGTTTAATAAAAACATTTAAGAATAATTTTAAAAAATCGAGTTAAAATATTAATAAAATAAAAAATCATAGATCAAGTCATTTAATCAAGTTTGTAAACAATTTTAATCAACATATTGTATCTTCTTGCATGATAAACAATTCACCTTGAAAAATAGTTAAACATAATATAATGACATTAAATGCTGACCACAGAAAAATGGGATTAAATGATTATAACTAGAGTTAAAAATTATATGTCTTTTCAAATTTAAATGAGAAATACATCTCAAATTTGATTTAAAAACAAATAAATCATTAATGATGTTAATCATTAACGTACAAAATATATTCTAAATCACACAACAACGACATCAACATCAACATGATATGAAAAGGCATAATATACAGGAACGATAATATCAAAATCAAAGTATTTGTCAAATATACATCTCAAATATCTCAAATATAACATCTCAAATTTAAATGAGAGATACATCTCAAATTTAATTTAATAGTAGAGAAATCATTAATAATATAAATCATTGATAGACACAAAATACATTTTATAAATAATACAACATCAACATCAACATGATATGGAAAGGCATAATATATATGAACAATAATATCAAAATCAATATATATGTCAAATAAACATCTCAAGTCAAATATAAATGTGATCTAGATTGAATCATTTTATTATTTTTTAGAGTAGAAAAAAATTAGAGGAATCGACTTGCAGGGTCATTTTAATGGTAGGTCTTAGTTTGGAAAATTGGGGTTTGAAACCTTCCGAAGCCATTTTGAGGCATCAAACAACATTTTTTTGGGTAAAAAATTTCCTCTCTTTAGTATGTAAGCATTGTCTTTTTTCTACACACTGAGACCTTTCCAATGGTGCAAAAATCACCCCAATTGGAGCTCGTATGCAAAATTTATGCCTCCCACAAGTTGGCCTACTGTGTTGACCACCATGATATGAATGGATGCCATGTCAACCCCCATTAATCACTCATATGGGGCTAGCCATGCATGTACATTCAATAAGATTCTATAAGGTCCCAAACCTTATCCCAATTAAGGGTTGAGGAAGTCAAAACTCTACTCCTAGATGGCTATTATGTGATGTTAAATACCAGGCCATTGGGAGAAGAGGTTCCATTCTTTAGCATTGCATTTGTTCCATAGTTGAGAAAAGCACCCAGGAGTGGTATTTTGAGAGAACAATAGAGGAGGAGATATTGTGTAGCAGTGATGCAAGCCACAATGTCAAAGGAAACTCCACAAAGAGTGCCTCTTTCTTTATACTTGCATTTAAAGAAAAGAGAGCAGAGCGAGCTCACCTTCTAGCTGGGTTTTCTCCTGTATTGGGTTTCCCAGGTTATATCTTGTGTTTATTTGTGGATGGTGTGTGAGTATTTATTTCTGTTCTCCATTTTTCACATTTCAACTATTTCATACATTTTAAGTAGAAAACCAGTAATTAAAGAATCTGAGATATAAAGGAAATTAACCTTCAGAGTAAATGTTTTAGTATTTTATTAGATATGTTGTGATGAACTATCCAATGGAATATCCACGACAATTTATAGATCAAAATGTAAAATATACATCACATCAATAAAATATATACATGTCAACAACTATTATAAGCTAGGATTCTGAACAAAGACAAATTCATCAGTATCTCTGCCCCTAGAACCAAAGGCATTGATACCTTTGTCAGATACTAATGTAGGAAGTAGCATATGAGGAAGTGGAGGTGGTTGGTCTACTATTGGAGGAGAACTTAGCCGGTCTGCTATTGAACGAGATGGTGGTTGGTCGGATTCTAGAGGAGATGGTGATAAGTATGCTACTAGAGTAGGAGATGGTGGTTAGTCCAATGTTGAAGGAGAATATGGTGGTTGTTCTACTTGTGGAGGAGAGGTGATGGTGGCTAGTCTACTTATGGAGGAGATGGTTCTAATCTATTGATGGAGGATATGGTTTCCAATCTACTGGAGGAGAAGATGGTGGTTGGTTTGCTACTAGAGGAGATGGTGGCTAGTTTTCTCATGGAGGATATGGTGGAGGTGGAGAAGGAGGAGGAGGTGAAGGATCATTGTCCTCAAAATATGAATCTGAAGTAGATGAATCTAAAGAAGAAAATCGATGGAAATCCCTTAACTTGTCTAGCAGGTTGAGGGAACTTACAACATGAAACATCAATAAAATCATCTCATAGGGAAGGCTCACCCATATTAATGCAATATTACGATCTCACATTATCTCTCTAGCTCTTACAAGAACTAATATATGGTGAGCCATTAGTGCACATATATGATCCATCAATTTTCGATGAAATCTATGATCTAACCTGCATTGAAAATTAGGTATCTACACCTATGGTGGCTCGTCAACATCAACCATATTCTCATCCTATTAGAAAGGAACCTCCCCAATGTATATCTCAATATATTAAAAATAGTAGACAACAATAATTAGGAAAATTAAACAAAATCTTACAATCAATTACATGTGCCTTAAATAAGACAAAAAATAGGAAAATAGATCAATTAGAATATAATGATAATATTACCTCTCACATCTAGTGGATCGAATAGAGTAAACAAGATGTTTTGAAATCCTCCCCAGTCTATTCTTGCATATGGATACCATACAATATCAAGGATATGATCATCCTCACTAGCTAATAAATCCAATACCTTTGAATTGACCTGGCAGCATGGCCAATTTGGATGGCCCTCTTTTGCAACATTTTCCCCCACACGTGCATACTCACATTAGTCATTGACCCAGGAGGGAGGTGTTTAAATGTAGGTTGAGTTATTTGAAACCTCTCAAAAAATAAAGTAAACAACTCTGAAGCAAAGGGGAAGACGATCCTTCCATCAAACACAACATGATAGTGATCCAGAGAAAAAAAAAATTGTCACAAAAAATGTTAAACCACTTAATGATTCAGATATATATCAGTGTCCACCCACCTATTCCAACTAGATCACATACAAATTTCATCTTGGTAGTTTCAGTTTTCATCTTGGCAATTTTTTTCTATCTTTTTGGGGTCGTTTTGAGGCTCTAAACAACATTTTTTGGGCCCACCATAATCACACTATAAACAGAGTTAGAGTGTGATGGAATAATGTGTATTTCTTGGATAGACCTTTCCAACAGGATATTGATCACCTAAAACGAATATCATATGAAAAAGTTACGACACTGGGAAGTTGATGTACTAACTTACCCCAACGGGGCCCACATGACTTTTAGCGCTTCATCTCCTAAGGTTAGGTTTTTGGATGTCTAGGGTTTTGGAATTCATGTTTGATGTAAAAAGGATTTTGGAGCTCCATTTTACTCATGTTCTTGCGAATGAGCGTAGTCATCACATATCTTCCCAGAGATAAGTTGCCATCATTCTAACAAGCTTGTTTCAGTCTGCATTTTATAGTTTCAACACATTTATTATTTAATAGAAGTCAAGTTTTACTATATCTCTATTATTATTCAATGTGTCTCTATGTTAATATTATATATCCATGTTTTCATTTCGTTCCACTCATAAATCCATATCAGTGGTATCGGAGTGGTCTGCTCCTTGTCATTTTTTAGTGCATGTCCCCAACGAGGTTGGGGTATAAAGAGTTGGGTCTCAAGCTTATTTCTCTTGAGGAAAACTTCTCTCGCATGCCCAATAAACCTTCCACGACAGGAGAAAATAAAGACAATGGGATAGGATATCCTTTCAAAATGTTTCTCGAGGAATCCCTCGAGCGACAGAGGAAGGAGATGATTAAAAACTTTGCACAAATCCTTCAAGGATTTTCGACAAGCAACACATCTACCTCAAACGGAGGTGCCACCCCATTCAAGGTATAAATAAATTTTGATATTCCTATATTCAAAGGTCAAATAGACACAGATGATGTAGATAAATGGTTAAACCTTTTAAAGGGTATTTTTCTATCCACAACTTTTTCGATAGAGAAAATATTGCATATGTTCTCCTTAAGGCCGTCCCCCATGTCAAATATTGGTGGGAGACTTTCTGTGAGGAAAAGGAAACAGATGGATGTACATTATTTGTAGTTGCACCCACTTGGGGTTCCTTAAGGGATGTTATTAAGGAACAATACTACCCTGTTGGAAGTTATGACAACTTATATACAAGATGGACCACACCGCGGCAGGAAAGGGACCAAAAAGTGCCAAAATTCACCAATGTATTCCATACCTTACGCACCAAGTTGGGTACAAAAGACTCTGAGCGACATATGGTGCTCAAGTATCGTGGAAATATGCATAGATACATCTAGATATAAATGGATTTTCTGGACATTTCGTCCTTGGGTGCAACCTATATATATGCTGTCAAAATCGACCAGAAGCTTAAACAAAAGACACGGTAGTTTGGTTATGCAAACCCCTTACAACAAAAACAGGGAAAATATAGCCCCAAACTGTATAACAAAGGGAAGAGAAAGGATGGGAAGCCTTAGGTCAACCATTCCAAACCGCAAAACAAAGAAGGACAATGGGAAGACAAAAAAAGACAATGGGAAATGGTGCAAGTTACATAAGAGCCCCTGGCATAACACCGCTGAATGTTGCTCAAAGCAGTGATTGGTGGCCAAGGTGAAAGCCTATGAATCAGATGCAGGCTTTGAATTAGAGTCAGAAACAGAAAAATGGAGATGGATCATTGATACAGAAACCAGTGCCACGGTTTCTACCATCACCAAGGTCTAGCCCGAAGAAGTTGATGAACCAGAGGAAGGTGAGAGCCTCTTTCATTCACATATGTGAGTGGAGGGTACTCTGTTGCACTTCATTGTTGATAGTGGTATCTAGAAGAATCTCATATAAACAAAGTTTTTCAAGTGGTTTGCTCTTCCGACATCACCACACCTACAACCATACACCATTGAATGGTTCTTCTAAGGGAGCGATCTCCGCGCCAATCAACAATGTCGCCTAGCCTATGACATCAAGCCCTTCAAATATGAGGTATTGTGTGATGTCGCCCCCCTGAAGTTTGTGATGTTGTTTTGGGCTAACCTTCTTTATGGAAATGTCACGCTGTATATGAGTCTAGGACTCATAGTGTTATTATTACTTTGGACAAGATATTATACAAGATACTAGAGGTA
>SNQJ01S0063142.1:41442-85689 GCA_010110895.2 Picea sitchensis | reverse complement strand
TGGGTATCTGATAATCTAGCTAGCCACTCATATAGCTCCTGATGGATTCCCCCGAAGAAAATTTTGTGTATATCAATGAAGATATATTTCTCCAACCAATCCTCTGTACTAAGAGTAGGGTTCTTGTTCTGGGCTTCAGCGAAGTCCTTTTCTTAATCCTCTATCCACTTTTGAGTCTCTGTCTTTGATGGAAACCACCTTGAAATTCCCTTAAGAATATTCTTGTCCTGGCAACGGAACCATTTGTTGGCACAGGGGTAGACCCAGAGTTCAACTCCAAGAGCGCACCAACAATCCCTAACTACTGGCCCTTTCGGCAACACCTACGAAGCAGATGCAGTCTCACCTGAATCAGTTATGAGGGGGTTGCAGGACAAGGATGTCTACAACCAAGGGGAATATCAAGTGGATCTAACACAAGGGAAGCGTGGCATTCATATATCACTTATCAGCTTAGATCTACTCTGCACATCTACTTATAAGATCTAACACAACAATGTAATCATAGTATATCAATGACAGAGACAGAATATCAATCACACACAACACCAAATATATGTGGTTCACCCTCTCTCTAGGGATACATCCATAGAACTGTGCTTTATAATATATTAAGATGAAGCATACAGTTCTTGTATGCGCTCTTAGCTAGCAGATCTCTTCTCTTCTCCTCTCTTTCTCTTCCCTCCCTGCGCACCCAGCTGCAGGGTTGATCTTCGCACCCAGCTGCAGGGTTGATCTTCGCACCCAGCTGAAGATCTTACAATACCATAAGGCTCTCAAACTCAGCACTTATCTCTCTCGATACAATACTCACTCACATCAACAATACAACTAGGTCAACAACAATATCATACCAACCCAGAAGTACCAACCCAAACTAGGCATTCGTGACCTTTATTTATATATTACAATCACTCACCGACATCCTTAGGCCGAAACCTAGGTGTCCAAAACCCTAGATACCAAAACCCTAGGTGTCTAAAACCCTAGGTCAACTTGACCCATATTTTCAGGGCGTTGCCAGCCTGTCTTTCCTTTCTTCTCATGCGGTGCTCCAAAGCATCCAACAATGTCTTTTTCCACTTGTTGACTTGTCCACGATCCTTCTTCCTTGCTTATCTGTCATCATTGATCTCCTCATCTAACGACTTAATTTCTCGGACTTTGCTCCATATTTTATGCTCTTTTGCTCACTTTGACCCAATAACAGTCACTGTGTCTTATGCAAAGTTCACATTTTTCCTTTTCTTCCTTGATCTTCACTTGCTTCCATACTTAAGGGCCAACAGGCCTAGAACAACATGGCTCCTTTGGTTTGTTGGAATATCAAGTTTCTTGTAAGGTGGACCTCGAACAACATGGCTCCTTTGGTTTGATGGAATATCAAGTTTCTTAGGCATGAAATTGATATTGGCCTACTCCCAGAGAAATTTACAAGGACCTTGACAAATTTGTCGTCGGTCAGGAACGTGCAAAAAAGGTTCGATTTTCTCTGTTATTTTGATTAGATTAGATTTCTTTTGTAATAGTTTAACATATATTTTTATGTTCAGGATTTGTTTTTAAGAATTCAGTGAAATGAAACACCAGTTGAATGCTCTATTTACACTGTTATATTGTTCAAATTTAAAGTGTTTTCAGTTTTTTATTAAATTTTCTTTATAAGAAAGGATTTCAAATGTTCAGTTAAATAAAATGCCAGTTTAATGTTCAATTTATTCTGCTATTTATTAAATTTAAAGCGTTTTTGTTTTGCAATAGTTTGATATTCCTTTATGAGGAAGGTTTGCAGTATTCTGAAAAATTAAATGTCGGTTGAATGTTCAATTTACTCTGCTATTTGCTTAAATTTAAATCATTTTTGGTTTGCAATAGTTATTTATTAGAAACGATTTCAGTGTTCATTAAAATTTAATGTCGCTTGGATGTTCAATTTACTCTATTGTTTGTTTAAAGTTGAAGTGTTTTTATGTTGTGATTGTTTGATATTTAAATTTCCTTTTTGAGAAAGGAGTATGGAATTCAGTAAAATTTAATGCCAGTTGAAGGTTCAATTTTCTCTGCTCTGCTATTTGTTTAAATTTAAAGTGGTTTTGTTTCGTAATAGCTTGATATTTATTTTTTCTTTACGAGAAAGAATTTTGGAATTCAGTAAATGTCTGTTATATAGTGTATAGATAAAGATTTGATAATTTTATTGATGTCCAAATAATTACCACAATAGTAGATTAATGGTCAATGGGCTCAAATACATAGCACAAATGCAAAAGCAACCCCTAACACACAAAAGGCAAATGAGCAAAAAAGCTAGATGACTAAAGAAAAACATAAAAAACACATGTCGAACATAAAATGTTGGTGTCAAATCTTATAAGGTCTAGAAGCATTATTTTCTACAAATGCATCATAGTATTATCTTCTTTTTAAGATAAATATTTGTATTTGTAGTTAAATATTGATGCATTTGATTTTTTGGTTTAATGAATAAAATTTAAACTGTAGATTTAAGGAAGTTGGCTATAGTGATTTTGAAACTGTGGCCTTGACTTTCAATCTCCTGTAAATTATACATATTCATAATGTTGAGCATGAAGATATTATAGAAATTTGGGCTTCTTTCAGCAAGGAAACTGCAATTATAGTGATCTTTGTTTTTGTTGTGCGTCCAATGTCAACAATAATTATGGAAAATACGTAAACACAAACTAAGATAAAACAGAGATTATAGAAATTTGGGCTTGTTTCAGTAGGGAAACTGCAATTACAATGATGTTTGTTTTTGTTGTGCACGCAATGCCTACAACCATTGTGGGAACATTTCTGATGAAACAATCATTATGGGAAATGCGTAAACACAAACTAAGATAGCAGAGAGCTATGTTTCCCAACAATCATTAGAAAGAACTTCCACTTCGCTTCGTTGCCCAACCAATGTCTAATTTCTAGGGCTACGTGATGGGTTGATGTTACGGTTGAAATTTTGGGTCGTTGTTTCCTCAGCATGGAATTTTTCCAGAGAGAAAAATCCATGGCTTTGAGTTCCATGAGATGCTTGGAAGCATTTTGAAAGGCATCCCTGACTCATGTAAAAATTATGAGCATAAAAATATTATTGTTTTTTTCATGGAAGATAAAATGTTATTTAAATTACATAATGATGCAAGTGACTCACGTTAAACAACTAAAACATGTTCTTAAAAATCTAATAATTTTATTTTTAGGGAATATCTCAATAAATTTTCACTCCTACCAAATGATTCAATAGTCTTTAATGGTCTAATAATCCATAAAAAAAAATAGCTCAAATAAAATATTTTATAGAAAATAATAATGTAAAAAGTATAATATATATATATATATTTAATATTTGTGTAATAGTTTTATTGAAAGAATAATGATAAAATTAATTTAAATTCATGAATAATAGTTATGATAAATTTCGCACCTATGGAGGAAAAAATACAAACCAGACACATTGGAAAAGGATCTAATCAGATGGAACAGTCAGAGCCCAGGGTCTCTTATCTGGAATGCAGCTAGGCACAACAAGGGACTGATAATGGATCATGCCTTCTAGGAATTGCAGGATGGGACTTCGGCTCTTTTCTGGAGCGACTCTAGGCAACAACTTCCAGCCCTGGAAAAAGATCCCACTCTAAATTATTTCATTTCCTTAACGTCAGACGCAGGCCTCCATAAAGTGGTCGAATTATGGATCCCAGAAGATACAAGAGACAGCTGGTGCAAATGGAAAAACACTCATGAAGAGATGAACATCCCCCATGAGACAAATCTTCAACCACTGCTTGATCAACTCAACTCAAGGAGAATCATCAGCCAACAAGGGGAGGACATCCTCAAGTGGGGTCACTCCAACACCGGCACCTTCAACATACAAGAAGCTTATTCCCTCAGCACAGGTCATAACTCCCTCCCAAAAGATGAGCTTTGGAGAAAAATTTGGGGAGAAAAGATTTGGCCAAATATTAGTACCTTCCTTTGGTTAACAGTGAATAACAACATTCTAACTTGGGACAAATTAAGGAAAAGAGGCTTTATAGGCCCTTCTTGGTGTAACCTTTGTGGTACTGAGGAGGAGACTCAAAATCACCTTCTCAATATTTGCTCCTACAGTTCAAATATTTGGGACCACAGCGCTAGCATCATGAGAACCTCGGACATGAATCGTATAGGTATCCGGGAAACAATCGAGGGATGGTGAGAGTCAATTTTCCAGTCTCCCATCCTCAACGGAATTTGGCATCTTCTTCCTGGATTTATTCTTTGGCAGATTTGGAAGGAACGAAATCGTCGAATATTCAAATCTGCCTCCTGGAACTGGCAAGAAGTTTGGTCTAAAATCCACTCCAATATAAAGGAAACAATCTACCTGCACCCCTGGACGGATCAGGACATGAATTGCCCGACAAATGAGCACATCATCCTCAATTCTTGGAAACTCAAACTCTCTCCCTCTCTTTTGATCCCCTCTTCGGGTAACACTTCTAAGATCATCCCCTCCCACTGGGAGGCTCCGCAAAGAAGTTTCCACAAAATAAATTTCGATGAAGCCTCCAAGGGGAATCCGGGACCCGCGGGATATGGGGCAGTCATTCGCAACAACAAAGGAGAAATCAAGTAGCAGATATGTTGGAAAACTTTGGGGTATACTTGCAGGAAGGATACTTCTCTTGCTCTCCAACCTCGTCTCCAACTCACCCCTTTGTGATCGCTTGCAGAAACATGGCTCACAACAAGGATCAACTCTCGGATGGGGTGATTACGGACACGACGGGTGGACAATCAGCGGGGAGGACACATGGCCTAGCCTCCCGTGACCTTGAGCCAGCTCAGGCGCACTCAACCTCCACCATTATTTAATGAATTTAAAGCCCCAGTCATGTTGACAGGCATAAGTGACACACTATCAACTGGAAGTTCAAATCTAGACTGGGGTTGTCTAAATAACTCAATCCGTTTGGAATGAAATGACTCGACGGGTTTAATGGCTCCGTTGGCCAACTAAAGTCCTAAAAATAATAAAAGAAATGAAACTAATCTAAAATCTATGATTATAACAAATGATATATTACTTACTAATGTTTATTAAAAAGAAACATGAATATAAAAATGATTATAAACAATCTATATACAGTTTACAAGGTTTACTTGAAATGTTGCGAAAATGAATGTTTATAATAATGTTTCAAAATAAGATAAAGTTAGAACATAAATCTTTTTGTTTTTTTTAATGTTTAAACATTTTAAACTAATAAATACTAAGTAAATACAATTGAAACAATGACACGGAAACAGTCAAAGCTAATTAATGCAATCATCGTCTCATTCATATATACACAAATCTGAATAAAAGAAAGCAATGCACTTACTAACCTCTCACTGATCAGCAGTACTAAGCTAAATTCATCTCTCTATATTTGTATGAGCTCCTCTTAACCTGTGCCAAGTGTAAACCTATAACAAAAGAAATCATAATACTTCCTTAAGAAATTCAAGGAAGTGTTTCATATTCTGGAGCGAGTTTATAACGATAGAAAGACAAGTAATTATATATCTTGTGACCTTGAAATGTCCAATAACTGAAAATGAAAGAAATTTGAATTCTTAGGAATGGTGTTACCAGCTATCTAGCATCAGATGTAAACTCAAAATACTTGAATAGATGATCAGTCACAGATATAAACTAAACCAAAAGATAATGAACAACATAAAGAAAAGCATGATATAAAAAATTATATGCAGAATAGTCTAAACATAATTCAATACAAATAAAGTTTCATATTCAAAAATTATATGAGAAACAATATTAACATTGCACAATCTACAAAAGCACAAAAGCCAAAGAGTAAATTGTTTTCTCATATAGTTTCAACAAAATATGTTCAACATATGGTCTAGGAAGAACTTTTGGGATAATAGATTCTTAAAGATTAAAATATATATATATATATAAACGATAGCAATTAACCATGTATTGATAAAAAAAAGACTAAAGCTAATTTAAATCAATGCATAATCAATTATTCAAAGAATATGAAGATATTATAATGAAAATAAAACCATTTTACTCACAGGACAAAATCCATTAAGCAACCTGGAATTCCATATTCTTCTTTGAAAATACTCGTCCATTCTCCCAAAGATTCCAACCATCTGTTACTCCATTTGAAAAAAAGAAAAGTTTACAAAATAAACAATATAAAAAAGAGAAAGGATAAAAATCCTCCTCTCAATTTTCTGCCTCCCTATGCTTGTTGAAAATTTTCAGATGGATTCCTCTCATCCTGTAAACAAAATTATTTTTGCAATTGAGTGATAGTATTTGTAACTGATTCATCATTTGCGATTGAATATGACTGGATGAAAGGAATGCAAGAATCATAGAGGAAATTTAGTACACATGACATGTCATCAAGATTAAATTTACAGAGAACATGATGGATTCTTGTTGAAAATCCTTCTGGAGATGAATTTTCATTGATTAGCAAAGTCTGAAATTCTTCACATAATTGATTGTAATCATAGATTTCAAAAGCATCTAAAAATTCCTCTAAAAATTGAAACCAATCAATAATTTGATATGCTGGAAAAGACTCAAATCAATGTTTAATCCGACCCCTAAAAGTAAAAGAAAACAATCTGCATAAAACCTTTAAATAAAAAATATCATGCTTGATGCATTTACACCAAAACTTGTTAATATGGTCTTTAGCAGATACATTCCCCCCACCATCAAAGGTGAGTTTGGACAAGCGAGAGACTGTCTCGTTGGGAATATCAGGTAATGAGAAGTGGAAAGCATGTTCCAACACAGTGATTTGGGTAGCCATGGAGAATTAAATACATTCAAAACAAAGACTCCTACAAGGACAACTTGTCAGTATGTCTTGCCTTCTAGTGCATTTCAAGATGACACAAAAGAAGAATTTATAAATCTGGAATTATGACAGGCTGAGGGGTAAAACATTTAATCATTAAATTTACCTCATCCCTCCTTCTAACGCCATTTGTTGGCAGGTGTAAATGAGACACTGTCAACTGGAAGGTTAGATCCAGACTGAGGTTGTCTAATTAACCCAAGTCGTTTTGTATGATCTGACCCGACGGGTTTAATGGCTCAATTAGCCAACTAAAGTCCTAAAAACAGTAAAAGAAATAAACTAATCTAAACCTATGACTCTAACAAATAATATATTACTTACTAATGTTTATTAAAAAGAAAAATGAATATACAAATGATTATAAACAATTTATATACAATTTACAAGGTTTATTTGAAATCTTGCGAAAATGAATGTTCATAATAGTGTTTCAAAATAAGATAAAGTAAGAACATAAATCTTTTTATTTATTTTTAATATTTAAAGATTTTAAACTAATAAATACTAAGAAAATACAATAGAAACAATGACACAGAAATAGTCAAAGCTAATTAATGCAATCATCGTCTCATTCATATATAAACAAATCTGAATAAAATAAAACAATGCACCTACTAACCTCTCACTGATCAGCAATACTAAGCTAAATTCATCTCTCTATATTTGTATGAGCTCATCTTAACCTGTGTCAAATGTAAACCTATGACAAAAGCAATCATAATACTTCCTAAAGAAATTCAAGGAAGTGTTTTATATTCTGGAGCGAGTTTATAACGACAAAAAGACAAATAATTATATATCTTGTGACCTTGAAATATCCAATAACTGGAAATGAAAGAAATTTCAATTCTCAGGAATGGTGTTACTAGCTATCTAGCATCAGATGTAAACTCAAAATACTTGAATAGATGATGAGTCACAGATATAAACTAAATCAAAAGATAATTAACAACATAAAGAAAAGCATGATATAAAATATTGTGTGCAAAACTGACTAAAGCTAATTCAACACACATCACATTTCACATCAAGAAATTACATGAGAAGACAATGAAAAAACACTACAAAGTTTACACAGGACGAAAGCCAAAGAGTAAACTGTTTTCTCATATAGTTTCAACAAAATATGTTCATCATATGGTCCAAGAATAACTTTTGGGATAATAGACTCTTAAAGATTGAAAAAATTAATATATAAATGATAACAATTAACCATGTATTGATAAAACAGACTAAAGCTAATTTAAATCAATGCATAATCAAGTATTCAAAGAATATGAAGATATTATAATGAAAATAAAATCATTTTCCTCACAGGACAAAAGCCATTAAGCAACTTGGAATTCCATATTCTTCTTTGAAAATACTTGTTCATTCTCCCAAAGATTCCAACCATCTGTTACTCCATTTGAAAAGAAAAAAAGTTTACAAAAGAAATAATATACAAAAGAGAAAGGATAAAAATCTTCCTCTCCATTTCTTCGATCTCCATGGCTCTGAACTTTCTCATATATTTATACAATGAATGAATAGTCTGGGTGTCACTAATAATTTCTACCACCTGAAATTTTCCTCATAAAGAGACACAAATATCTCTCAAATCGTGCATTTGTTTGGGAAACTTTATAAGTGGAAGCTAAATGGGTCCATTTGGAAGATGGGTTTTCAACCGTTTCTTCTAATTCCTCACAGTTTGGCTACAATCAGTCCTGCAAATTCGTGTCTCTGTTCTTAACAAATTTCTAAATTTTATAGGTTATTGCTCATACATTTATTTGCAGCAATTCAATATTATTTTTGGATCAATCATCTTGAACGTATTTAGATAATAAAATCAAGTCATGATCAGATCCGTACCAAATAACTGATAATAGAAACATGTGAAATAAAAAGAAACATAAATTAATAACCTAAAAATTGTGAATAAAACAAAATCTAGAACAATAAAATCAAAAATGAATTTAAACTAACTATAAGTTCTAAACAAACATTGTTTATAATTTCCTTTCAAATATGATCTTAAAATTCTATAAGCTTCAAGTTAATGGAGAAGAGAAAAATATTAATTTTGGTTTTTTACAAAATCAAACAAATGATAGATAATTTTTATTATTATTATTGTTTTAAAATGAGATACAAAATGAAAAAAAATTAATTAATTAATATCACCAAATGATTTTATGAAAATGAAAAACCAACCAAGATATTATTTGATGAAGTATTGAACCCATTATTCAAAATAGTCAAACTTGCTAATGAATAAAAGAAATAACACATAATCATAATTTAAATGAAAGTAAACAGTTGATAAAAATTAACTTTTTTGTTTAAATTGAGATTTCTATGCTCGTTTCTAAATTTTTGACATATACTCTTGTAATGAATGTCTCATACTATAGTGAATGTCTTAAGTTTGTCTCAAAGCAAGCCAAGGTATGGAACTATTTGAAAAGGTTGATTATGTAGATCATTATAATTATCAAGATTCTAATGGGGGCCCTTTAAATTTTGTAAAAAATTAGTGGGAGTTGTTGGAGCCCAACAAATGGCGACAGTACTAGGGAATTAAATACATTCTTAATTAAATTAATTAAAAAAAAAATTCATTTTGCTTCTCATTTCAAAATAAAAATAATAATAAAAAAAAAAAAGTATCTATCATTTGTTTGATTTTGTAAAAACCCAAAATTAATATTTTTCTCTTCTCCATTAACTTGAAGCTTCTAGATTTTTAAGATCATATTTGAAAGGAAATTATAAACAATGTTTGTTTAGAACTTATAGTTAGTTTTAATTCATTTTTTATTTTATTGTTCCAAAATTTTGTTTTATTCACAATTTTTAGGTTATTAATTTAGGTTTCTTTTTTTTTCACAGGTTTCTATTATCAGTTATTTGGTACGGATCTGATCATGGCTTGATTTTATTATCTAAATATGTTCAAGATGATTGATCCAAAAATAATATTGGATTGCTACAAATAAATTTATGAGCAATAATAGATAAAATTTGGAAATGCGTCAAGAACAGAGACACGATTTTGCGGGACTGATTGTCACCAAACCGTGAGGAATTAGAAGAAACGGTTGAAAACCCATCTCCCAAATGGACCCATTTAGCTTTCATATAGAAAGTTTCTCGAACAAATGTATGATTTGAGATATATTTGTGTCTCTTAACGAGACAAATTTCAGGTGGCGAAAATTATTAGTGACGCCCAGACTATTCATTCATTGTATAAATATATGAGAAAGTTCAGAGCCATGGAGATCCAAGAAATGGAGAGGAAGATTTTTATCCTTTCTCTTTTGTATATTATTTCTTTTGTAAACTTTTTTTCTTTTCAAATGGAGTAACGAATGGTTGGAATCTTTGGAAGAATGGACAAGTATTTTCAAAGAAGAATATGGAATTCCAGATTGTTTAATAGCTTTTGTCCTGTGAGTAAAATGGTTTTATTTTTATTATAATATCTTCATATTCTTTGAATAATTGATTATGCATTGATTTAAATTAGCTTCAATTTGTTTTATCAATACATGGTTAATTGTTATCATTTATATATTATTTTTTTTAATCTTTAAGAGTTTATTATCTCAAAAGTTCTTCTTGGACCATATGATGAACATATTTTGTTGAAACTATATGAGAAAGCGGTTTACTCTTTGGCTTTCGTCTTGTGTAAACTTTGTAGTGTTTTTTCATTGTCTTCTCATGTAATTTCTTGATGTGAAATGTTTTGTGTGTCGAATTAGCTTTAATCAGTTCTGCACATAATATTTTATATCATGTTTTTCTTTATGTTGTTAATTATCTTTTGGTTTAGTTTATATCTGTGACTCATCATCTATTCAAGTATTTTGAGTTTACATCTAATGCTAAATAGTTGGTAACACCATTCCTGAGAATTGAAATTTCTTTCATTTTCAGTTATTGGACATTTCATGGTCACAAGATATATAATTATTTGTCTTTTTGTCGTTATAAACTCGCTCCAAAATATGAAACACTTCCTTGAATTTCTTCAGTAAGTATTATGTTTTATTTTTTCATAGGTTTACACTTGATACGGGTTAAGAGGAGCTCATACAAATACAAAGAGATGAATTTAACTTAGTATTGTTGATCAGTGAGAGGTTAGTAGGTGCATTGCTTTCTTTTATTCAAATTTGTTTATATATGAATGAGACGATGATTGCATTAATTAGCTTTGACTGTTTCTGTGTCATTGTTTCTATTGTATTTGCTTAGTATTTATTAGTTTAAAATCTTTAAACATTAAAAATAAATAAAAAGATTTATGTTCTGACTTTATCTTATTTTGAAACACTATTATGAACATTCATTTTCGCAAGATTTCAAGTAAACCTTGTAAACTGTATATATATTGTTTATAATCATTTGTATATTCACTTTTCTTTTTAATAAACATTAGTAAGTAATATATCATTTGTTAGAATCATAGCTTTAGATTAGTTTATTTCTTTTACTGTTTTTAGGACTTTAGTTGGCTAACGGAGCCATTAAACCCGTCAAGTTAGATCATACCAAACAGCTTGTGTTAATTAGACAATCTCGGTCTAGATCTAACCTTCCAGTTGACAGTGTGTCATTTATGCCCGCCAACAGGTCATCGCTCCTCAGTTGTCATCCGATTATGTTCTGGTTTAATGTGTTGGTGCCTATGTTCGTGGGAACATTAATGGTAATGGGCTAGATGCAGTCACAGTCCCATCACCCTTCCCAGCTTGGTGGTTTTAGGCCTGCATTCTAGAGTGACATGGCTCATTCGAGCCCTTGGGCTCCAGACTCTTGGCCTCCTCCAAAAGTTGGTCTAGTCTTTTGCCTCTGGCTCGATCTTTTGCGGTGCACTCAACCTTCTATGCCCTGCATTAATCCTCTGGTCAGACATTGCTTTTACGTCCAGCTAGTATGACGTCCTTCAAGCTACAACTTTCACAACTTGCACGTGCTCTTCATTTGGTTTCAGGTGGATTTCTCAATGCCTCGGCTTAGAGGTAAGTCGAAAAGGGGAGCGTCCTGGTATATTTCTAAAGGAAGGGGCACGAGAGGGTGTGGCCAGCAAGCTCGTCTGAGCTCTCCTCAAGGACCCGAGTGTGCCTCCACCTCGAAGCCTCTCATCACTCCCACTCCTTCTGTCACAATGGATTTGCCTCCTCAGGCCACCACTCCTGACTTGCCTTCGTTTTCATCTCCTTATGTTTGTCGTGTCGAATGGTTCGACAGTCACAGTAACTCTCTCGACTTTGCTCCAAGGCTCAGTCTGCGCCCCTCCCACCCGCCAACCTCCACCTCCCCCTCCTCCAACTCCACCTCTCGTCACCTCCACCTCCCTTGTCCCCTTAGCTCTTATCTCTTCTTCGTCATCCCCCTTACCTTGTTCTGACTCCCCCACCTCCTCCTCTGACTTACCTACACCTCCTTCACCCTCTTCTACTTGCTCCCGCTTCATTGGAAGGAACGTTTCTGAGGAGTCTTTTGATGCCATCAAGCAAGGAATTGAGGACATCAAGGGCGCCATCAACGTGATGTAGCACAAGGAAAAATAATGGTTGCGCCAAGAGGAGTTGTTGATGACTCTTTTTCAGGACCTCAAGAAGGTTATCTCGGACATAGGCAAGCTTGGTAGAGACACTATGCAAGATCGACAGGCTATCTCGGAGCAGAGGCTCGACCCCAACGCTGTCTAGCTCTTTCTGTCTCAGGTTTCGTGTGTTTTTTATGATTTCAGCTAGTATAATTCACAAGATATTAGCCTTGTATGGCTTCTCAAATCTAGGAATTTCCAGTCTTAGCTTAGTCCAGTTTTTTGGTTTTGGTATGTACAATCTAGCCTACAGAAATTTCATCCTGTGTGGCACACTAGATCTATATCCTTTCTTACAGCTTAGCAAGTTTTGCATGGACATTATGAATTTTATGGCCATGTGGCAGCATTGGTTTCCCACCAGGGCAATGTTGTCCCAGCCTCCTATGATAGCCTAACAGAAGTAATTTTTTCTGCTTAGCAGTGTTTAATACAAATCCTAACTTACAAAAAAAAAATAGTTATGATAAATTTTGTCAATGCAATATATATATATATATATAATTTGTAATTCAAATTGATTAAAAATATCAATAAAAATATTTAATATAAGATAATAAATTTAAAAAATAATATAATATAATTTATCTTTATATAATAGATATATTTTACTATTTTTAAGTTTCTAGATTTTACTTTATTTTATTTAATAAAATAAATAATAAATAACGAACCTTAACTTCTTAAAAAAAAGAAAGTAGTGTGATTATCGCACTAAACTCATTTTTGTAGCCAACACATTTAAGGTGTGAGCATGGCTGAAAGTTGTGATCAATTTGGCCCAATCGTGAGCATTGTTGAAAGTTGTGATCAATTTGGCGCAATCATGAGCGTGTGGATATTTTGTAATTAAAATGGTATAATATTTATAGTAAGCATAGTCAACGTGTATTTTGTTGCAGACACTCCCTGACGCCTGCGACACCAAAGAAACAAAAACACAAGCACCATAATAAGAACCAACCCGCTCGCGACGCCACCCATTACGCCTGCCAAGGTCTCCTTCTTGTTGGAACTAGAGGAGTCGGGCAAATCAAAGGCATCTAACAGCAGAAATAGAGAAATCTCGTTGGAGGTTGTATTGAACAAATGCAACAATTCACCAAACCATATAAGACATGCCTTCAAAGTGATGTTAGCAATGTAGGCATATGTGGTGCACGAGCAATTGTCGAGACAGGCCGCCCGGCACTTCCCTTGTCCTTTCCCTTTGTATTAACCCATTGAGAGGGTGTATATTTTCCACTCAACTCTACAAATCCAACAGTGTTGATCCGGTTTCTGGCATGGCTGCATTTTAAGGGAATATTTCGAACACATCTGCTTGACCACTGTTGAGAGTCCCATTCTTGGGTATCGTTGGGGACAAAACCTGTGAAGTAACTACAGGACTGGATATTTTGATTGTTACATGATACATAAGCCCCTCTACCTCCTTTCATTATCACTATGCCTTCTTCATGGCGATTATCCATTTGATTCATAGCCAGACCCCGAACAATCAGGCATCTGTGTAACCACAGGATTTGTCCTGCCAAGCTCCGATATTGGATTCCACAAGACATGCATGCAGCAATTCTGAAAGGACGTGGACGTGTGTTTGTTTTGCACCTATCTGGATGGTCATTGGTATACTTAGTCAAATATTCCATTGGATAGTTCATCACAACATATCTAATAAAATACTGAAACATTTACTCTGAAGGCTAATTTCCTTTATATCTCAGATTCTTTAATTACTGGTTTTCTACTTAAAATGTATGAAATATTTGAAATGTGAAAAATGGAGAACATAAATAAATACTCACACACCATCTACAAATAAACACAAGATATACCCTGGGAAACCCAATACAGGAGAAAACCCAGCTAAAAGGTGAGGTTGCTCTGCTCTCTTTTCTTTAAATGCAAGTATAAAGAAAGAGGCACTCTTTGTGGAGTTTCCTTTGACATTGTGGCTTGCATGACTGCTACAAAATCTCTCCTCCTCTATTGTTCTCTCAAAATACCACTCCTAAGTGCTTTGCTCAACTATGGAACAAATGCAATGCTAAAGAATGGAACCTCTTCTCCTAGCGACCTGGTATTTAACATCACCTAATAGCCATCTAGGGGTAGGGTTTTGACTTCCTCAACCGTTAATTGGGATAAGGTTTTGGACCTTATAGAATCTTATTGAATTTACATACATGACTAGCCCCATATGAGTGAGTAATGGGGGTTGACGTGGCATCCACTCATATCATGGTGGTCAACATAGTAGGTCAACTTATGGGAGGCATAAATTTTTCATACGAGCTCCGATTGGGGCAATTTTTGCATGATTGGAAAGGTCTCAATGTGTAGAAAAACGACAATGGTTACATACAAAAAAGAGGAAATTTTTTACCCCAAAAAATATTGTTTTATGCCTCAAAATGGCTCTAAAAGGTTTCAAACCCCAATTTTCCAAACTAAGACCTACCATTAAAATTACCTTGCAAGTCGATTCCTCTAATTTTTTTCTACTCTGAAAAACAATAAAATGATTCAATCTGGATCACATTTATATTTTACTTGAGATGTTTATTTGACATATATATTGATTTTGATATTATCGTTCATATATATTGTGCCTTTTCATATCATGTTGATGTTGATATTGTTGTATTTATAAAATGTATTTAGTGTCTATGAATGATTTATATTATTAATGATTTATCTACTATTAAATTAAATTTGAGATGTATCTCTCATTTAAATTTGAGATGTCATATTTGAGATATTTGAGATGTATATTTGACAAATACTTTGATTTTGATATTATCATTCATGTATATTATGTCTTTTCATATCATGTTGATGTTGATGTCGATATTGTGTGATTTAGAATGTATTTTGTACGTTAATGATTAACATCATTAATGATTTGTTTGTTTTTAAATCAAATTTGAGATGTGTTTCTCATTTAAATTTGAAAAGCCATATAATTTTTAACTCTAGTTATAATCATTTAATGCCATTTTTCTATGGTCAATATTTAATGTCATTATACTATGTTTAACTATTTTTCAAGGTGAATTACTTATTATTCAAGAAAATACAATATGTTGATTAAAATTGTTTATAAACTTGATTAAATGACTTGATCTATGATTGTTTGATTTTATTAATATTTTAACTCGATTTTTAAAAATTATTCTTAAATGTTTTTATTAAACTTTTCATTAATTTTGATTGAATTAAAATTAGTATAGTTAAATTTAACTAAATAATTATTCCTCCAATTTTATATATATATATATATATATGAAATTAAATTTGCTATTAAATTATGAAAATAAATATAAATTATTATACAACTTGAGTGGGCCTAATGGTTAAGAACATGTGTTTCCTCCTTGGAGATCACAGGTTCAAATCCAGAGAGAGGTAGGGTATCTATACCTCTGTAGACTTTAACAGTCAAATTATTGTGCAGAGGGGGTCCCTTGTCCCACAAACAAGGGGGTCCCATACACCAATTTGGTGTCTGGCTTGGTCGTGACCTTAAAAATGTATTATTATTATTATTATAAAAAGAGATAAAAAATACCTTCAACTAAATTGACCTTGATTATAATAGTTGTTAATATTAATCTTATAAAAGGCTCAACCTTTCCTCTTAAATCCTACACCAAGGGATTATACAAGGACCTAATATTTCCTTGAAAATGTTCTTCGTTGACTTGAAGCCTTATTTGTATTCCAATGGTCAATGAGTTCTTCTCTAGAACTGAAAAATGACCTTAGGAGTTCCTCCATCGTTCTTCCTAATTATTTTAACACAGACACATTTTGTAGTATTTCTTCTCTAACCTTTTCTCAGTCAAATCATAATGTACTCACTTTCCTCTTTTGAAATATCTTTAAATACTTGATTTTTCTTTTACTTCTTTTATATATGTTTTCAATTCCTATATATTCATCAAATTTAGACACTCATAAATATTAAATTAAATTAATATTCTTAATAAGTAATAAAGTCATTTGTCAAATAGGTTTAGCTTGGGTTGTTGGGAGGATTGGTTGTTAACCTCCCTACCTAGGTTCAAATCCCATAAGTGACATGTTTATACTCTTAAATTAGTATATTGTGGGTGAGTTTGGTACCATCAATCTCAAGTCTTGCTTCTGAGCTCAAGAGTGAGACCGCTTTCATTATGTGTATAATAATAAAGTCATTTATATTACTAACAATGTTATTTAAAAACAAACACCTTGGCAAAAGACATGGCACTATGAATTAAAAAAAAAAAAATAGATCTTAAAATTGACTTTACATCCATATAATAAGGTTATCATAATGGAAGTAGGATATTCACCATTATTATTTTTTTATTAGCAGTTTTTTTTAAGTTATTTTGAGGGATATGAATTTGACATATACACTTAAACATAGGAGAAAATATTTGAAATTTATAATTCTTACAAGTGATAAAAATAAATATACCAATTTAGATCTCGGTAAACTCAACCATAAGGTTTGGGTTCAATGGATAGGAATTAACTCCTCTAATAAGGCATGGGTAAAAGCTTGGGGTCACATGATAGATTGATTCGACTAGGACTAGAAACTAGGACTTGGACTGGTGACTGGGACTGGGAATATATTGATTTATTGGACTGGAAAGGGGAGATGATTCCATTTGCCTCTATTCCTTTCACCTTCCTTAGAATAAGGATAACCACATGTATACAAATTATAGATAACCACATGACTAGTGGGATATTTGAATTCTACTGATAAGGGCATGTCATTTCATAACCCACCTCCGCCAAATATTACTAGTTTGATATTTATTTTAGACTGGGAAGGGAAAGTAAACCCACCTCCACCCTAAATGGAATGTCGAGTGCTATATGGAAATTAGGAATGGTGGGTATGAGTCCCCTTCCACCAACCCCAACCTATCGAAAAATGGAACCCAATAGTGGATATTTTGAGTGGACTCGTCTTAATCAAAATCAGTAAGAAACATGGAAAAAGACAAGTTTCATTCATTTGGTACTCAAAGAATCTGAAAAATATGGGCACATTGGATATATTGATCAATACTGGAAAAAACATCAATTACGTATAATAAGATAAGTACTCATATATGTGTAACCACCTAACCCGAATAATTCAATGTGTCCCCTCAGGGTCGTAATAGGAATTCAACCTACTTTCATTGACCAACCCCTTCAATGGTGTTCCATCCAACTATGTCAGTTTCACTACGCCAAAATCAATAATGTAAGCAATATGGAAAGGTCCCAACCAATAGATATTCAACTTCCATGGATTCTTCAATAATTTGAAGTCATATAATAGATCCAAATTCCCATTTTCTATAGTCTTGCTTCTAAAATTCCTTTCATGCCAATATTTTTGTCTTCTCTATTTGATGGTCTATTTAAATACAACCATGAAATGTATTCTTATAACTCCATCAATGATGTTGGGAACCTGAATACTGAATACAAAGCACCACAACATATATAGAAGAGGAGCAATATAGAAAAACACAACTTTGTTATATCAAACCCGGGGTGAGAACACCATACAATGAATCCTATTGTGGAAGGGATCATCTCTCTGTTCCTTGCCTCTTCAAGGGGGCATCCTCATATGAGCTTAGGCTCCAAATACAATAATTATTTTTCATGTCTCATTACATTCTTGGAACCCCTTTATATGGTGCTACCATCACCTAAGAACATTCTAGAGGAATCTTCGGTAAGAACCTTCTAAAGAGTCATCTTACATTTATTATATCTAATTAACCATTTATTAAATCTAGCTACCCTTGATTGGAGCCTTATTTAATAATATAGTGGACCCTAGTCCACCTTACATTGAATGACTCCGCTATTATCCTTTGTGGGCCCTCATTTACTACCTCTCTAGCTACCTTACATTTCCTTAGTGGCGGTGGTGGAAGTGAAGAAGGTCCCTTAGTGACAATAGTGGAGGAGTCGACCAATGTAAGATGAACTAAGTCCCACTATAATATTAAATAAAGACCCACTATATTAGATCTAATATAAAATGAATGATATATATAATAAATATGCAATAACTTAGAAGATCTACTCTAAATTCCCCTCCACTCAGAATGTTCTTAGGTGATGGCAAAATTATATAAAGGAGTTCAAACAATACAATGGGATTCAAGAAGAACTATTTTATTTGGAATAGTAGCTCAATAGGAGAATGCCCACTCAAAGAGGAAAGTGAACAAGAGAGAATCCCTCCATAATAGGATCCATTATCTGGTGTTGCCCTACCTCAAGGAGTTTATTAATAATAAAGTGTGGTTTCTATATCTTACTTTGTGGATCTATTGTGTGTATTCAGTATTTAATGAAATGATTATATTTAATATATCTATCTTGGTTCTTAACAAATTGGATCAACACTTTCCTTGGGGTGTATTGGGCAAATATTTTTTATTTTCTGATTTTTAGGGTAGAAAGAGACATTGTTTTGGTATAATTACGTACAAAATTTGCAGGAAAGGGTTGTAGATCTGATTTCCTCTCAGGAAAAACACTCAATTTGAAGAAACAAAATCGTCTGAAACGGAATCCAGGAAGTCAAGATATTGAAGTTTTAAAATCACCGCAGAATTTTCAAGATTTTTCCATAGGGCAATTTTTTTTTATTTCTGTAGCATCACGAGGCCGAATTTGCCCAAATAAATTACATATCTGAGTTCCTCTGCAATTTCACCCAATTTCAAAAATATCAGCTAAAGCAGTGCAGGAAGTGAAGTTATGAGCATTTTAACTTCTTGAGTTTTAGGGTTTTCAGAGAGAAAAGCCGCGTTTTTCTATCGTAACTTATTGGGTGAGTTCATGGGATGCTCAGGATGGCTATTTCTTCTCAAAAGCTAAAAAATCTTATGAATCATTTCAAAGAGCCCAATTGTTTCCCACAATTGGGATTTGAATGATTGGATGCATTTGTACATGGCCCCTCCCTGAGACAACCTCACAGAGTGACCCCTTAATGATAGTTTTTTGTAGTATTTGAGATTCATTGAATAACATGCGAGGAGAGATTTCTTATGGTGGACCTAGGGGATGAATATAATCAATAAATATATGATTGGTATGATTTTGAGGCAGATTGTGATGATTGGTATATGAATAGTTGTTATTTCTGGGATGAAAACCACTTACATATTCTATTTGATGACTCTAATACACCTTACGTAGAGAACATCAATGTCCCACATCGAGAACTAGTTACAGTGTTCAATCTACATTTTCTCTGGTGGTATTATTCTTTCTAGATTCTGCTATGACCCTTTCCACTATGTGGATGGATGCTTCTTATTTGGATCCACATGATAGGTGTCAGTCTTTAGAGCATCATTTGGAGTTGGTTATTGGGTTCAAAATCTTCCACGGGGAGTTCACATGAAGGCACTTGGACATGGGACCCAGGGCCCTGTGGATTTGGACTACTTGACATAATTGGATTTTCTTTCTACATGGGACCTTGGTTCTTAGTCTTCTTGACATTATGGTCACAATTATCCATGGGACCACAGGTATATGGTTGTACATCAAAGCGTTGAGGACAACGCTTTCATAAGGGATGGAATGTAAAAGAGTCGCTATAAAAGGTAGTGAAGTGAGAGGATCCCATAGTGATAATAGTGGAGGTCATTCAATGTAGGTGGACTAGGTCCAATATATTGATAAATAAGACCTATATGGTAGTTAGATATAATAAATGGGTAATTAGATATAATAAATGTAAAGAGGGACTTCTTAGAAGGTTCTACTGATATAATAAATGTAAGAGGACTTCTTAGAAGGTTCTACTTCTAGAAGATTCCTCCTCTAGAATGTTTTTAGGTAATGGTAGCACTATATAAAGGGGTTCAAGCAATGTAATGAGACATGAAGAGAAGTATTGTATTTGGAGCAGGAGCTCAATAGGAGGATGCCCCCTCGAAGAGGCAAGTGAACAAGAGAGGATCTCTTCCATAATAGGATCCATTGTATGGTGTTGCCCTACCTCAAGGGTTTGATATAATAAAGTTGTAGTTTTCTATATGGTTTCATATATCTTGTGTGGTGATTGTATTCAGATATATTTGGATCTATTGTGACATTTTGTATTCAGGTATTTGGTTCTTAACAAATGAATTCATCCTTATTTCCAATGAATGGTCATCAGTTATTTTAGGAATGACAACAATATAAAGACTAAGGACTATAAACTCCATGGGAATCACAACTTCTTTTGCATAGACTAGCTTGACAGAAGTATGCTTAGTTAATCTTTTACATGTCGTTTTGTATGCCCATGAAACTGTTGGAACTCTGTCATCCCAGTCATCACACTCCACATTACATATTTTAGTCAATACACATTCCAATATCTTATTAAATGCTTCAACAATACCATTGGCATGTGGGTGATAGGGTGTTCTCTTTTGATGGTGTATCATAAACTTCTAATTAAGTTGGTAGATAGTAGAATTGATAAAGTAGGAACCCTGATCTAGATTAATACATTTCAAATTGTTTATTTTCATTATTTATCCTTGAATCTCAACTATCATTGAATTTACCATAGAGTAATACTTTCAAGGTTGATTATCATGCTTTGGAATTGAATTTGAAAATGATAATGCATGTTAGGTACATGTAAATTAACAATCCACCCTTACCTATGTTGGTGGAACCTTAGTCTTGAAAATTTCAAACAACGTAGTATGGAACTTATCATTGTGTTTGGATCTGGTTCTTAATATAGTGTTATTATGTCAAGAATATTATTATATTTTCCATTACTCTTAGTTGTGTGTCTAATTTGTTTGATACCAAGTTGAATCCAATGATTGTATTCAAAGTGTCCATTGTATGTCTCTATTAGAATTTTACTATTATATACAAGTATATTAGCATTAGGAGACTTTAAAGTCTTATAAACTATTTTAAGATGGAAAACATGATATATTTGATTGTTTATTATTGCACACACTCCCAAGCTCATGTCTTATAAAGGAGGAGGCAAATGACAAAAAAATCCATACCACATTTAAGGTGGTTAATATATGTTGATCGACATATAATATTATCAAACGCCCTTTTTTAACTAATTCAACACTTTTTTAAAGAAGGTTGTGAACAATAAGTATTAATTATGCCGAAGGCATTCTTTAAGGGAAGGTTTTCGCCCAGTTTTCGTTGTCTTTCCATGGCCTTTGAAATAATGCCACGTGTCAATGTACCATGGCCTTTGAAATCATGCCATGTCTTAATGTAATAAGTGTAACTTGGCAGATATTTTCCTGCTTTCTGATTTCGATTTGTACTTACCTCCCTCAATCGCCCTGCTGCACCCTCGCCCTTATCCTTCCCGCGACCACCTTGTTGTCGCCCTTATCATTCCTTCAACTACCTTGTTGCACCACCTTTGCACGGTCGCCCTTATCCTTCCCCTGCAGCAAATAGATGCAATATTTACATCAAAATATAAGCCAGCAGACAATCTAGATAAAATGTTTAGATGCAAAACGTAAGCAAAATGTAAGCAAGTAGACAATACGGTGTGGCGCTTTAGAGTTGAGTGGAGGGATTATCACTGTCAGTGCATGCATGTGCAGAAGGATATTCATCCCAGAAGAAGATGAGGCTACTGGTATTTAGGGAAAAGGCCTGTAGAGAGAGCGGAAGCGGGGGAAGAGCAGGGGCTTCTACAACACCTTCCAATATTTTCAACACTTGGCTCATCATCGTCCTTTCGTCTTCATCGTCTTGAATGCACCATATTCCCACGATGGCACACCTCTTCACCTACTTCGCTTATACAATGTTCACGTTCATCAATTTCTTGTCAAGAAATTCCATGGTGTTTTCATTGCTTATCTGAGTTGCAGCCCATGCGAAAAAGAATAGCACATTGGATTCTGAGTCCCGTTCCATGTTTCTTTTCCCTGCAATTATTTCGAGCAATGTCAGTTAAATAAAATGCCAGTTGAATGTTCAATGTGTTCTGTTATTTATTAAATTTAAAGCGTTTTTGTTTTGCAATAGTTTGATATTCCTTTATGAGAAAGGTTTCCAGTATTCTACAAAATTAAATGTTGGTTGAATGTTCAATTTACTCTGTTATTTGCTTAAATTTAAAGCATTTTTGGTTTGCAATAGTTATTTATGAGAAATGATTTCAGTGTTCATTAAAATTTAATGTCGCTTGGATGCTCAATTTACTCTATCGTTTGTTTAAATTTGAAGCGTTTTTATGTTGTGATTATTTGATATTTAAATTTCCTTTACGAGAAAGGAGTACGGAATTCAGTAAAATTTAATGCCAGTTGAAGGTTCAATTTTCTCCGCTCTGCTATTTGTTTAAATTTAAAGTGGTTTTGTTTCGTAGTAGCTTGATATTTATTTTTTCTTTACGAGAAAGAATTTTGGAATTCAATAAATGTCTGTTATACAGTGTATAGATAAAGATTTGATCATTTTATTGATGTCCAAATAATTATCACAATAGTAGATTAAAGAAAAAGGCAAATGAGAAAAAAATCTAGATGATTAAAGAAAAACATAAACAACACATGTCAAACATAAAATGTTGGTGTCAAAGCTTATCAGGTCTAGAAGCATTAGTTTCTACAAATGTGTCAGAGTATTATCTTCTTTTTAAGATAAATATCTGTATTTGTGGTTAAATATTGATGTATTTGATTTTTTTGGTTTAATGAATAAAATTTAAACTGTAGATTTAAGGAAGTTGGCTATAGTGATTTTGAAATTGTGGCCTTGACTTTCAATCTCCTGTAGATTATACATATTCATAATGTTGAGTGTGAAGATATTATAGAAATTTGGGCTTCTTTTAGCAGGGAAACTGCAATTATAATGATCTTTGTTTTTGTTGTGCGTCCAATGTCAACAATAATTATGGAAAATATGTAAACACAAACTAAGATAAAATAGATATTATAAAAATTTGGTCTTCTTTCAGCAGGGAAACTACAATTACAGTGATCTTTGTTTTTTTTGTGCACGCAATGCCTACAACCATTGTGGTAACATTTTCGATGAAACAATCATTATGGGAAATGCGTAAACAAAAACTAAGATAGTAGAGAGCTATGTTTCCCAACAATCATTAGCAAGAACTTCCACTTTGCTTCGTTGCCCAACCAATGTCTAATTTCTAGGGCTACGTGATGGGTTAATGTTACGATTGAAATTTTGGGTCGTTGTTTCCTCAACGTGGAATGTGCAAAAATTATGAGCATAAATTTTATTTTTTTTCATGGAAGATAAAATGTTATTTAAATTACATAATGATGCAAGTGAATCACGTTAAACAACTAAAACACGTTCTTAAAAATCTAATAATTTTATTTGTAGGGAATATATCAATAAAGTTACACTCCTACAAAATAATTCCATAGTCTTTAACGGTCTAATAATCCATAATAAAAAAATCAACTCAAATAAAATATTTTATATAAAATAATAATGTAAAAAATATAAAATATTTATATAATAAATATAATATTTACATAATGGTTTTATTGAAAGAATAATGATAAAATTAATTTATATTCATGAATAACAGTTATGATAAATTTCGTGCCTATGGAGGAAAAAATACACACCAGCCACACCGGAAAAGGATCTAATCAGATGGAACAGTCAGAGCTCGGGGTCTCTTATCTAAAATGTGGATAGGCACAACAAGGGACTAATAATGGATCATGTCTTCTGGGAATCGCAGGATGAGATTTCGACTCTTTTCTGGAGCGAATCCTAGCAGCAACTTCTAGCCCTGGACAAATATACCACTCTGAATTATTTCATTCCCTTGACGTCAGACGCAGGCCTCCATAAAGTGGTTGACTTCTGGATCCAAAAAGATACAAGAGACACCTGGCGCAAATGGGAAAACACTCATGAAGAGTTGAACATCCCCCGTGAGACTAATCTTCAACCACTTCTTAATCAGCTCAACTCAAGGAGAATATTCATCCAACAAGGGGAGGACATCCTCAAGTAGGGTCACTCCAACACCGGCACCTTCAACATACAATAAGTTTATTCCCTCAGTGTGGGGCATAAATCCCTCCCAAAAGATGAGGTTTGGAGGAAAATTTGAGGAGCAAAGCTTTGGCCAAATATTAGTACCTTCCTTTGGTTAACGGTGAACAACGAAATTCTAACTTGGGACAACTTAAGGAAAAGAGGCTTTATATTCCCTTCTTGGTGTCACCTTTGTGGTACTGAGGAGGAGACTCAAAATCACCTTCTCAATATTTTCTCCTACAGTTCGAATCTTTGGGACCACAGCGCCAACATAATGAGAACCTCATACAGAAACCGTACAGGTATCCGAGAAACAATCGAGGGATGGAGAGAATCAGTTTTCCAGTCTCCCATCCTCAACAGAATTTGGCAACTTCTTCCTGGATTTATTCTTTGGCAGATTTGGAAGGAATGAAATCGTCGAATATTCAAATCTGCCTCCCGGAACTAGCAAGAAGTCTAGTCTAAAATCCACTCCAATATAAAGGAAAAAATCTACCTAAAGGCCATTTCCACTAGGTGTTTGTGGGTGACATTGTCATTATTTGGACACCACGCCAGGGAAATGGCCTTCAACCTTTCCTTAAAATTATGAAAGAATGAAAGAATGAAAAAATAATGGGCTTGGAAAAAGTTCATTATGGACAAATGTACCACACACCCTCTACAAAGGCACCCATGAATGAGACACTACGACCTCTTGTATGTCATGAGCCATATGCCCATTGAGTCTTGACCCTACCCACTTCACCCACTATACATGGCTTAGAGAGGGAACTCTTGGAAACTCTCCTTGACCTAGGGAAATATCTACCCATTAGGACACCTCGTCAAACCTCCCATATTCAAGCTTGACAAGTCGCATAATGTCTTTGAACACTTAATTGTTTGACATAGTGATCTTTGATGCACATGTTTAGGTGGCTCATTTATTGATTTGATTCACTTATCATGATGTTATGACTTGAGATCCTTGGAGGGAACACTAGTACATATTGTAAAAATTTCGACATTCTATTTGCGGCGTTATGGAAAAAATTGGCCATACTGTCGAAAAATAGAGGAAATTTTAATTTTTTTTCCATATTGCCCGATAACGTCGCTATTTCCACGTTGACGTCTCTCTTTCCACGTTGTCGTCTCTCTTGCCATGCTTTCCACATAGTCGTCTCTCTTTCCATGTTTGTGACATAGTCGTCTCTCTTGCCACGTTTGTGAAGATAGTTGTCGCAGTTGCGACGTTGTGGAAACTAGGTTTTCCCCCTCCAACGGTCACCTAGTATTTTGACCAAGTCAACTTTGATTTGGTCAATAATAGTTGGAATTGCGACGTTATAAAATCTATAAATATGTTTCATTTTACGGATGTTGTGACAAGTTTTCTATAATAACGACACTTCAAAAAGGGTTTGCGGGTCTTCTCGGCTAGAGTACAACTATTAAAAGACATTGTACTAGGGCTCTTTTCGTTTCGTTTTAATTTTCTGATCGGTCGAATTTTAAAGGAAACAACTATTAAAGACATTGTACTAGGGATAGAGTACATGATGGGAAACGGTGACCTGTGAATGGGGTCAACGTTGATTTTTTTTCAAAATGTTTCTGTATGACATAGGATTATTTGTCTTTGCAGGACCTAGTTGGTGGATAGTTTTGGAAGAACAATCCTAGCTTGGGCTTCCATGGGGCTTGAAGCCCACAGGTGGATGCCAAGGGACCGCATGTCGGATGAGAAAGATCAAACTTGTAAGGCCTAGAATATGACTTGGACGACATAACCTATCCCCCACATGCCAACTTTTTTCCTATGAGAGGCAAAACATCACTTCTAGAGGCATGACATCACCTAGGGGGTTAGGGCTTGGTGGTGAGGTGACATGCATTACCACAAGAACATTTTGAAGGGGCTTGAGCCTTGATCATGAAGGAATTTGTTTTGATGCTTGACACATGGCTTTGGGAAGCCTTTCCACTCTCCTCCATCACCAATGACCTCCTCCTAGTGCCAAAATGTCCCCTAAAGAGGTGATGTCCATATGAACTAGGGTTTTTCTTTAGTGAAATTTAAATGAATTGTTTAATATTACTTTGTAAAAAGGGAAAGATTGGGGTTGTTGACCCCTAGTCTTGTGGTTTACCCTTAATTATGTGGACACACTATCTTAGTGACATTTTGTATAAATAAGAGATCATAAGATCTCATTTATCATAACTCTCCCTCTTGTGAGAAGTACTTGGTTTGAAATTTTTGCTACACTTAGAGTATTTTGCCTCTTGTGATATGGAATAATGCTTTTATGGTTATGGTTGATGATGATGATGGTGTGTTATCTCTAGGACGTCATTCTCTTGCTTTTGTGGAGGTTTACTTTGGCATGTTAAGGATTTTTCTTGAGTGGTATGGTCTCTTTAGTTTGTTATTATCATTTGTAATTCAAGTTGAGGTTGTTTTGGCCAAGGATAGATAGGGAGTATAAGGACATACACCCTTATCCTAGTTTCCACCACTTTATCAATCTTTTTTACAAGGGTTTTAGTTGAGGAAGTAAGAGGATTTGCACCCCTCATTTACAAACCCTAGCTAGGTTGCTTGCCTTGGGAAGTAAGAGGATTTACACCCCCAAGGATTTATTAAGCCTAGATATTTCTTATTGACCCCATTAACTCATAACTAAAGCCACTAATCTTTCAATGGAGAAACAAAATATTGCATTGGGAAACATGATTTCTTATCATTTTCACTTCTTGCAACTTGGATTGTGTTCCTTGTGCCTTGGGCACCTCACAACCACTAGGGCGTCCCCATCAAATGGATACTTCTTGTTGTTGTTACAAATTTGCATCTTCATCCATTAGGGCTGCAGAAACCCTAACTCATTTGCTTGAATAACTTTCTAATCAACTGCTGGAATTTGCCCAAAGTTTGCACACTTACTCTTCTTGGTCTAACACACTTTTTGGAAAAGTTTGGAGGATTTTCAGTGGCTAATTTTCTTACTGTAATACATGGATTGTTACATCCATAAGAATGATATAATTTGATGCAGAAAAGTGTTTGCAACAACCTTATCTTTTCATGCTAGTATCTTGGATTTTCATTTTGAGTTTTGCTAATATTTAGCTAGTATTTCTCTTGTATCTTATACTTGATCTCTAGAATTTATTTTGCAGCTTATGATTCCATTTTATTGCCGATATATATTGTTACTAACAACTTCTATTAGGGAAAACAAGATTAAATTTCTTGTCCAAGTGATTATACTGCAATATATGCTTGTTTTTCTTGCGTCTCGAGTAGGTATTTCACCACTTGCAAGTTACTCAACATATTTGGAAACCATTAGACCTTATCAAGACTTCATTCCAAGACCTTCATACCATTTAGATCTGACCTGTAGGGATTTCATATCCATCTTCATCCATATTCATCTTATCCCCCCTAGGGTCACCGTGATTCCCCCCTTGAGGTGACTACCTCACCTCTAAAGTGATAGGGACACTTGCCTAAGGTGACAATGGGTAGGTGACCTCTTATTTTTTGCCATTTGGTGGTTGGGTCGTGATTTTACCAACCTACAACTTGTGTGATAACATTTTGGCGTCGTTGCCGAGGAGGATTTTGAATGCTCTTCGGAACCCTGACGACACTTTGGAAAGATATCCCAAAGCCTTTCCCTTAGCTTTCTTGGCGACTCCACCCAAGGGACGTCCCCTTTCCACCTTTCTTGATGATCTCATCTTGAATCTCATTTGGTGACTCCACCTTCCCAAAACCCTTTCTTTCCCAAACCTTTTCCCCCTGGGAGGTTCAAACCTTCTAAGTTTTACTAAAGAAGGCCTCCTCTCAAATATCCCGTTGTTAAAACACTCTTCCATAGTACCCTTCCTCTTGCTCCAATGGCTCACCCTTGGGAAACAGACCTCTACAAACCACTCAACATGTCCAACATCCAAGGATACCCTAATACTATGCCAAAAGAAGTCAACAAGTGGTTGCCAACGTTCCCAGGAAACAATGTGATAATTGTTGAGGACCATATTTACGTCATGGGTCGAGACATGGACAATGTATGTATTAAGCATGAAGATGTGGCCATGAAGTTATTTTCCTCATCATTGACCAAAGAAGCCCTTGATTGGTTCAAAGGACTCCCTGACAATCATCTCACGTCCTATAAAGCTTTTTCCAACTTATTCAAGAATAGATGGTCAACAAAGAAATATGGTGGGACACTTGGGGCTCAGTTTAATCAGATAAAGAAAAAGGAGAATGAGATGGTAAAGGAATTCAATACCAAGTTTGACAGGTTGTACAATCAAATACCAACAGATTAATGTCCTACAACATCAACAGTTCATCTCCTTTACATGAATTCTTTTGAAGGGAAGTTTCGATTCATTTTCAAAGACAAAAGTCCCACATCATTGGCACAATCCAAGGAGTACAATGTCGATATTGAAGAAAATCTCCCCTATTCAAGGGTGGAACCTTTTCACTACCCTCGTATCAAAGCAGAAGCAAAGACTAAGGTTTCCAACTACAGTGCTCCTAATATGATTTCTCTCTTAAATCAAAAGATAGACCAGATGAATACTCAGTTTATCCAGGTGCAGAATCAACTTATGAACCGTATGACTATAGTGGAAAGAAATCAATCTGCTCCCAGACCTAAATTTTCCAGACAGTGGAAAGATGCCACAAGTTGGATACCAAGGCCTCAACAGGAGGCAAAGGCCCAGATACTTTGAGACCAATTGGTACAGTTGATGTAGAAGCTTGGTGCCTCATATGCCAAGAACCCCACAAAGAAGATGAGTGCCCCCGATGAGACAAAGATTCTCCAGATGATATGAATTTCATTGATATGATTTGCACTTTCTAAGAGGAACAAGTTACCCAAGAGAAAATTAGTGAAGCCAAAAGAAGAGGAGAAAGAGAGGGGAGACTCGGGGCCTTAAATCAATTAACAGATGACCAGAAAAAGGAATTAAGTAGGGAATATCTAACCTACACTAGAATAAATAAATCTTTAGCCCCTCCATCATAACTTGATACTCCTCTTCCATCAACGGAGAAGGTGGCTCCACCACCTCCACCTCCGGTATGTGAGTTGCTTCCTAAGCCAACTCCTACATATGATATTCAGTTAAATATAGATGTTGCAAGCATGTTTGAAAAACTGAATATGACTATCCCAGTGACAGAGATGTGTAAGATCCCTTCTATAAAAAGGGAAGTTTTGAAAGTCTTATAGGTGCCAACTAAGAAGGAGGATCCTCCCATCATCTTGAACGTGCTATGTATCTCGATCGGCCAAGGGACAAGAATCCCCATTTCTATCTTTCATTAGGCATGAATGTCCTCCGCTTGAACAATTGCATGCTTGATTTAGGGGCCTCAACAAATGTCATGTCATTAAAGGTGATGGAACAACTTGGTTTGAAGACAACTCAACCTTATGGCAATGTATGTGGTATTGATTCATGAAGGGTCGAGGTCTTTGGGGTGTGTGAAGACATTGAGGTATTTCTGATTGTTTTCCACATATCAGCATCCTCATGGACATATTAGTGATCAATGTTCCAGATGCTTGGGGAATGCTCTTGCGAGGACCTGGTCCTCAACCCTTTGGGGTTTTCTTAGCATCAGCCTTACACATGCATTTATTCCCATGGGCAATGGCACGTATGAAATCTTACACAACAGGGAAAAGAATGATACACATGTGATGGATCTAAGGGGCCCTAATTATGTCAGTGAACACTACTATGATATGCCTCCACAGGTTATTGAGTATGATACATCCGAGCTACCCTTCATACAAGAAGATTCCATGGAGATGTTTCTTCCATGGACAGATAAGAAGAAAATTGCAAAATACCATGGGAAGGAGCCGAGGCCTATCCAGATTTTACAAAAAGAAGATGAGAAACATGAAGAAATCATCAAAGAGATAGTCTGCACAAAGCCTCCATACATTGAAAATACACCTTGCATCAATTTTAATGAAGGAAGTCTTGCGCTCATGTGGGAAAAAGGAAATGGCAAGCCCATATATGACCAAAAAGATAACAACTCATGGCTTGACCCTTACATCATTAAGAAAAATTATGATAAAGAGAGGTACTATCTGGTAGCATTAGATGGGAGGAAGATGCCATTACCAGTGGATGGATCTCTTCTCCAACCTTACATCCAGGTCACATGACTTCTTCAGGGCCCATGCCCCATGTAAGTAGGCAAGTCATCTTGATTCCTCCTGCATGTGCATCTTGATTGCTCATACTAGTTTAGATGCATTTCATTTTCATTTTACTCTACTTGCATATTGATTTCATGCCTAGCTTAGAAATTTTTGAAAAAATGTCAAATTTTTTCTTTTCTAGATTAGTTTCTATTTTGGATTTCTATATATATGTGGATGAAGGGTGATAGCACCACCCTAGATGCTCTGATCCCTTTGTCTGAGTTTTTGGCAGGCATAGGTCTACCAAGAGATGTTGCAGTTCTCATGCACTCTACGACGAGCACATGTCCCTAAGTAGGAGCCAAATATTATCCCCATTTTGTGGATAACTAAGGAGATTATGTCTCGAGGCTCTCATGTTGCAGATATGGAGTGTCAAGAGACTACATGACCAACAATACCCTTTTGCACAGTTGGAGACTCTTCTCACCACCACAGAGGTCACAGATTTTCAGATGGAATCTACCACATCAACTGGCTTCCGGAAGGTAGTGGGCCTTGCTCCATGAGGTACAAGTCAGTAATATGGAGAACATCATTTCAATATTTAAGGCATTTGAGTATGTTGTATCTTAGATTGCTCTATATTTCATGATATATGCTTGGACATTATTCCTTTTTCCCTGCTTCTTGGTAGTTGACATTGTGCCCTAGTAAGTGGTTTTCCTTGGGGATGGGTTTGCTACTAGGAACTCCCTTGAAGAGCCATCATACCATTCCTGACCATACTTACCACTTTCCATCACTATTTCCCCCATTTCCTTATCTCTTGGGATTTTAGGGTTTATTGACCCAAGAAGGGGCTGTCCCTCATTCTATGGGAATAAGGGGTTGAAGGCTCAGAGGGATTGATGTTGGGTAAAATATAAAATCCTAAGTATGAACCTTCTATATGCTTCTCCCGGGGATCACCCAAGAAAGAAATGAAACACTTATCTTTGAGAAAAGTGGGACCCACAATACAATATAATTAAGAATGCTTAAAAGGTTAGTTGGAGGATAGGAGGTCTCATCACGAGCTGACCTATCATGTCCATGAATATCTAGTGGTATGACATTATCATCATCTGGTCACCAAGCCAGGGTAATGGCTCTCAATTGCATGGCTGAGAGAAAGGGGTTCTCATCAACAACCAACATTCTCCTTTCCACTAGGTGTTTGAGGGTGACATTGCCATTATTTGGACACCACGCCAGGGTAGTGGCCTTCAACCTTTCCTTAAAATTATGAAAGAATGGAAAAATAATGGGCGTGGAAAAAATGCATTGTAGACGAAGGTACCACACACCCTCTACAAAGGCACCCATGAATGAGACACTACAACATCTTGTATGTCATGAGCCTTATGCCCATTGAGTCTTGACCCTAACCACTTCACCCACTTTACATGGCTTAGAGAGGGATCTCTTGGAAACTCTCCTTGACCTAGGGCAAGGTCTACCCAATATGACACCTCGTTAACCCTCCCATATTCAAGCTTGACAAGTCGCATAATGTCTTTGAACACTTAATTGTTCGACATAGTGATCTTAGATGCACATTCTTAGGTGGATCATTTATTGATTGGATTCACTTATTATGATGTTATGACTTTAGATCCTTGGAGGGAATTCTTATTTTTCTTTGGAGGACCTAGTTGGTGGACAGTTTTGGAAGAACAATCCTAGCTTGGGCTTCCATGGGGCTTGAATCCCACAGGTGGATGCCAAGGGCCTGCATGCCTGATGAGAAAGATCAAACATGGAAGGCCTAGAAGATGACTTTGACGACATAACCTAGTCCCCACATGGCAAACATTTTTCCTAAGAGAGGAAAAACGTCACTTCTAGAGGCACGATGTCACCTAGGGGGGTTAGGGCTTTGTGGTGAGGTGACATGCATTGGCACAAGGATGTTTTGAAGGGGATTGAGCCTTGATCATGAAGGAATTTGTTTTGATGCTTGACATGTGGCTTTGGGAAGCCTTTCCAGTCTCCTCCATCACCAACGACCTCCTCCTAGTGCCAAAATGTCCCCTAAAGGGGTGACGTCCATATGAACTAAGGTTTTTCTTTAGTGAAATTTAAATGAATTGTTTAATATTACTTTGTAAAAAGGGAAAGATTAGGGTTGTTGACCCCTAGTCTTGTGGTTTACCCTTAATTATGTGGACAAACTATCTTAGTGACATTTTGTATAAATAAGAGATCATAAGATCTCATTTATCATAACTCTCCCTCTTATGAGAATTACTTGGTCTTAAATTTTCGCTACACTTGGAGTATTTTGCCTCTCGTGTGATGGAATAATGCTTTTATGGTTACGGTTGTTGATGATGATGGTGCACTATCTCTAGGAGGTCATTCTCTTGCTTTTGTGGAGGTTTACTTTGGCATATTAAGGCTTTTTATTGAATGGTATGGTCTCTTTACTTTGTTATTATCATTTGTAATTCAAGTTGAGGTTGTTTTGGCCAAGGATAGATAGGGAGTATAAGGACATACACCCCTATCCTATTTTCCACCACTTTATCAAGCTTTTTTGCAAGGGTTTTAGTTGAGGAAGTAAGATGATTTACACCCCTCATATTCAAACCCTAGGTAGGTTGCTTGCCTTGGGAAGTAAGAGGATTTACACCCCGAAGGATTTAGTAACCCTAGCTCTTTCTTTTTGACCTCATTAACCCATAACTAAAGGCACTAGTCTTGCATTGGAGAAACAAATTATTGCATTGGGAAACATGATTTCTTGTCATTTTCACTTCTCACAACTTGGATTGTGTTCCTTGTGCCTTGGGCACCTCACAACCACTAGGGCATCCCCATTAAAGTGATACTTCTTGTTGTTGTTACAAATTTGCATCTTCAGCCATTAGGGCTATAGAAACCCCAACTCATTTGCTTGAATAACTTTCTAATCAATCGTTGGAATTTGCCCAAAGTTTGCACACTTACTCTTCTTGGTCTAACGCACTTTTTGGCAAAGTTTGGAGGATTTTTAGTGGCCAATTTTCTTACTGCAATACATTGATTGTAACAGCCATAAGGATGATATAATTTGTTGCACACAAGTGTTTGCAACGACCTTATCTTTTCATGCTAGTATCTTGGATTTTCATCTTGAGTTTTGCTAGTCTTTCTCTTGTATCTTCTACTTGATCTCTAGCATTTATTTTGCAACGTATGATGCCATTTTATTGCTGATATATATTGTTACTAACAACTTCTATTAGGGACAAGAAGATTAACTTGCTTGTCCAAATGATTATACTACAATATATGCTTGTTTTTCTTGTGTCTCGGGCATGATTTTCACCACTTGCAGGTTACTCAACATATTTGGCAACCCTTGGACCTTCCCAAGACTTCATTCCAAGAACTTCATACCATTTAGATCTGATCTCTAGGGACTTCATCTCCATATTCATCCATATTCATCTCATCCCCCCTAGGGTCACCGATATTCCCCCCTTGAGGTGACTACCTCACCTCTAAAGTGACGGGGACACATGCCTAAGGTGATAGTGGGTAGGTGACCTCTTAGTTGTCGCCATTTGGTGGTTGGGTCGAGCTTTTCCCAACCTACAACTTGTGCAATAACAACTCCAATTCTTGATTTTCTTGCTCTTCACAATCTATGTAGAATAATTTATTCTCACCGCATATATGCCTCTTACTGTACTCACTGCCACAATTGAAACATAGTCCCTTTGCTCTTATTTCATCCATTTGTTGAGGTGTCAACCTTGTCGGTTGAGTGAGGTTAGGGAAGGGAACATGGTGCTCTCTATAGTTGTTAGGGGCCACCCTTCTAGTAGCCACATTTTTTCTTTCCACTTTCCTTGCCATACTAAAATAATGCTCTAGGGATTTAGGTTTGAAGAGACGCACCTCGTGTTGAATGTTCTCCTTTAAAGTGTCGATAAAGAGTTCTAACAAATTATCCTTTGGAATGTTCTTTACCCTGAGACTAAGCTTTTAGAATTGTTGAATTGTCTATGTAATTGGACCTTTTTGCCAAAGATTTATCAATTGACCAAAGAATATGTTGCTCTTAATATCCCCATAATGTGCTATCATTTCATTTGTAAAAATGGACCAAGAGATAATCAAGCCATTTTTTTGTTCACAAAGCCATTGGTACCAACCAAATTGATTAGGTTCTAAATACAAAGCTACATGAGTTACCTTTTGTAAAGTTGGCACTTGGTGTAGATCAAATAATTGCTCCATCTAGAATATTCATGTTATAGGATCTTTACCATCAAATTTCCTCATATCAATCTCTGGAATAAAGTAGTTCCTTGGTTCCACATTGGACTCTCGATGATGTGGATCTTGAAGTGATGAATGATCATGATTTTGGGACTCGATCTTTATTTGGTGAAGTGTTCATCACGATCATCAAGTTACTCTCTCGATCATAATATATCCAATCCAGGGAAATCGATCAGAGCAAGGATCCACATTTTCATGATTTCCTTGTGTCTTGATATCTCCTTTAGGAAATCTCTCATCCAAGGGATATATGATGGAATTTTGTAATTGTTGCACCATTTTATTCATGTTTTGATTCATGGAATATATCTTTTGATTCACAGAATCTACCCTTTGATCCATTAAATTTTCCATTTTATATTCCTTTTGATCCATCAATTTTTCCATCTTCTTTTCTATCCATTCCCTATTTTCACCCATCTTCTTTTCCATCTGTTCCATTTGGTGAAAAATCTCTTCTCTTTCTTCTTGAGTCATGGTTGAGCTCTTTGGAGGTTTAGTTGGTGAAGTGATTTTTGAAGCACCCTTTGGAGCCATGTGAAAACATAATAATACTCCTCTTTTTCCTCTTTTATCACTAATTTTGAATCACCAAAAAATTATCTTCCAATCAAAAGCTATGCCAATTGTACATTACGTACCTTTCAAACCCTAATTTGGACATTGTTCAGATTACCAATATTTGTCTTGATGTATCTCTAAAATTTGAGCTTTTCCGAGTTTGAAATTTTGTCCTATCGTACTCTAAAGTGCATTCTTAAACTCTTGAAAATTTCATAGCCTGAAACTTCACCAAAAAAATGTTATAGCAAAAATTCCCAAATGACTTGTTTGAGACTAATTTCAAGAGTAGTAAAAAACCCTAACTTCCAAAAGATATATTTCATAAAGTATAATGATTCAAAATATGAAACTCTTTTCACATAACTTGCTATGTCTCCTTAGTATTCTAAAAATTTCAAAGTTTGAAACTTCACTCAAAAAAGTTATAGTGAAAATTCCAAGATGACTCTTTTAAAACTTATTTTAGGATTAGTTATAAACCTTGTATTCTATAGACTATATCTCCAAAAGTATAATGAACCAGAACCTAAATTTTTTACCACATGTACCCTAATATTGATCCTTAGTCTCCTCAAAATTTTCCTATCTAAAACTTCCCAGAAAAAAGTTGTACTGAAAATTCCAAGATGAGTCATTTAAAACCAATTTCGGAATTACCAGAAACTCTATCTTCCATAAGTTATACATCTGAAATTATAATGAACCATAACTTGAAATTTTGATCACATGTACCCTGATATTTTTCTTCAGTGTCCTTAAAATTTTGCTATCTGAAAATTCCTAGAAGAAAAGTTATAGCGAAAATGCCAAGATGTCTTGATTGAAGGAGAAAAACCTTAGAATGGTAGTCCCCAATATCAAATGTTAGACAACAAATACCAAAATAGCCTGAAAATATAAAGAGAAGAAGCTCCATGCTTTGAAAAATATATATAGGATTGAAAGATAAGCCTCTTCGAGGGGGCAACCTCCTTTTATAATAGAACAAACGTACAAGAAGGAGATGAGATGATTCTAAAACTAGGCCTCCTAAGTGTATGTGTGTGTGTGTGTGTACACACACACACACATAAGACAAAGGGTATAATTACAATTAAAGGGTCTAGCCGACAATACTAATACAACAATAGAAATATAACTCACCATCTAGGGATTTACATGGGCTTTTGTCTAGGGATTAATAAAAGGCCACAAGAAACACATTATCCCAAGATTTGATTGTTACTAACTTGAAATGTGGGTATACAAAAGATGTAATTCCAACTATTTTATGAAAATGTCACTTTGATATGCCATTATTGTATGAAGAGAATTGGATTACCTGCTTAAATAAGTTGAAAACTATTTGAAATCTATGATGATATTATTTTGTGAGATACAAGTTCATAGTTTAATAATAAAGTGGTCAAAATACTAAATATATATCAGAAATTTGTTTTTAACGCACTTAAAAAAAGAAAGTAAAATTTAAAATTTGAATGAAAAAACATATCATCTTTTTTTTTTTAACAAGAACTAAGAAATTTGTATTAATGAGATGGTTGCAGAGGAACTTACAACACTGTAAATACATGCTTAATGTCTACCTAATTCACAATGAACAAGTCTTCCCAAGAAATTACACATAGTTTTCTGACACCCTTTGACAAAATTTTCAAAAAGTATCTATTGCTATAGATCCCGAAAAAGACTCCTAGAATATTGATTGCTTTATAAAACAATATAAACTAAGGAAAGAGTGATGACTTGCTACTTCAACAACGCCGTCGTTGTTGCGAGTTGGGTCTTGTTTTGCGATGTCCATGGCTTCAATCATCTGTGCTACTATGCTTTCTTCCTCACTATTCCCTTGCATTGAGACCCACTAGTTTGATGCCATTGAAAGAGCTTCTTTGTTCATTATTTCTACCATATGCTTGAGCTAATTGCACTCTGTCTCCAAGATAACTAACTGCTAATTTACCTGCAAGAGTGTATTCATAATTTTTGTAAAATGAGTCATACATTGCTGCTTGAAATCCTTGAATTTTGAGACCAGAGAAAAGATTGGGGTCTCGTTTCCCCGAGTTATCTCCTCACGAGTCCCTAAATTTTTTCCAAATTCCATGAAATCTTGAGGTTCCATTGTGAGGCTACAAGTTGGCACCAAACTACCCTCAAAATTGTTTCCTAAGACTGTAGGGAAATTCAATTTCCAAATATTCAGAACTTTTCCAAATTCCTAATGTCCCCCTAATGCTACTATAGTAGTCATATCCTTTGACTCAAAGGAAAATACTTTAGACTAAAAGAAAAGATAAATGAAGCCACCTCTAGGATGGTGCAAAGGATATCCCAAAGGGTTTCCAAAGAGTAGAGACGAGGTTGAAATCTTATAACACCTATAAACAACAAGGTGCCCGCAAATGTTATGTCTGAACCAACGACACCATGCAACAATAACATAAAACATATAATAAAGCCTGTAAAGACCAAACCAATAATCACTGTGCACCAAACTAAACCTCAAAAAGAGAAATTGAAGAAAGTCTTGAAGAAATATTAGTTGATCACAAGCAAACCTGAAGAAGAGTGAATAGAGAAGGTCGAACCCCTTCCACCTGAAAGAGTTGCAATTGAATATTATCCAACCTACATTGAGGTGAATGAAAGCCATGACTTCAATGCCAAGAGCTCCCATAACTTGGAGCGTCCTTATAAGGGTGAAGAGTCCCTTCACGTTTAATGTTGATCCTTGATGGTGGTACTTACACATGTATGACACTTGTTGCGGGAATAACTTCATACTTGACACTAAATCAACATCTTAAGGAATGTAATGTGTGGTTTGATTTATATTAACCCATAGAACCCCAATTTTAATCCAATTGCCTTATTTTCCATTGTGTCAACCTACTTGTTATTGTAGAGAACCTTGAAGTATGAGATTTCCTAGAACTTTAAGGCTTCATGATGCGCTCTGGAAAAGATAGAGCTAAGCTTATGATTTGTGTGAGTTTGTTTTTATCATAGCTCCAACAACTGTGGTGGAATCCCCAATTACAATTAGTCGTGAAACATTCATTTCCACAGTTAATCTGAGCTCTTGAAATAGTGAGTAAGCTTGTGCCTAGTTATTTGTAAGGATCCCTAACCCCGAAGCGTATGGCATTTGTAGTGTTCCTCTAAAATTGAAAAGGATCCCTTGTTCCGACCACCCCTATATATCATCTTCATAAATAACAATAATAAATTAAAATAAATAAAAAATCACCATTCAATTATTATTATTTAAAAATCTAAATTAACATAAATTTATTTTAATTTTATATGTCTTTACAACTCCAAATTATCAATATTTAAAAATATAAATTAACATAAATTTATTTTAATTTTATATCTCTTTACAACTCCATTTTTTTTTTTTTTTTTAAAGATAGTTGTAACTATACACGCTATTAAACCCCTTGATTAGGGGCGATAGGTACTCATAAACTTTTTTTTCTTTAAGGTAGTTGTAACTAAACACGCCATTAAACCCCTTGATTAGGGGCGATAGGTACTCATAAACGCCAATAAATCTCCTAACAAAGGGCGATAGGTAGTCAAAATTAAAGGTTGAAGAGCCAGATATTTTGACATGGCAGGGGCAATGGTAAGTGGTCGCCAAATATTAGAGCATTTTGCAAATCGTCTCCCCGCACTAGAAGCGTCTCTTCCTTCCCTCGTCGAAGTGAAGCGCCCTACCCAAGCTCCATCCAACGTGGCAGAACTGGACAGGCTGCGAAATAGCTACGAAGGAGAGCCGTATGTCTTCCCTGCCACGTGGGTGCCTAGCTGGACTGATGCCCTGGGGACTAGCGCTGTGCTCCAAGGCCTACAGAGCCTCTTGTCTGGTATTGTCCAAGTAAGAATAATGCTTCGTTTCACTCCCATTCGATTTTCATTGCAAATTCCATCATCAATGCCATGGGAATTTTCTAGAATCATGATCATGTTAATAGGATTTGGGTTTGCTTTCTATTGACTGGCAAGGCACAGGGTGGTTTTGCATTTACTATCTAGCAACTTCATTCAATTACAAAAAATTTAAGTTGGTAAATCTATTATGCAGAATTAACTTCTTAGTTGTATGTGCATTCAATTGAAGAAGTTTAGACATAACCTTTTTTGATATATAGAAATTGTCAAGCATGAAATTATATAGTTGATAAGCTGTTGCACTGGGGATGGTTTGCTTTTGAAATTATTAGAAAAATATACCTTAACTATCAAAATATATCACAAGACGTAGCATTGGAAATAAATTAGGTTGTCAGGGAAATCACCATTATCACTAGCTCCCCGGGCATTAATGAGCCATACTGCCTACTACAAAAACTGGTATAACTTATCAAACCTAATATTTCAAGGGGCCACTTGGCACAAATAAAGAAGTCCAATAGCCCAAAATTATTAGGGTTTCTGTGAAGAGTACAAACAAAACAAAATGGATTTTGTTCCCAGATACATAAAAACAAAAAATCATGGGTCAGTGAGGATCAATCCATCATCTGGAGGATCGTCCTTGTCATTGTTTCTTGGACCTTCTCAACCCTTGTTTTGCTGCTCAGGATCTGGAGCATTTACTTCCCAACCATCATTTTCCTCCTGCGGTGGGCCACAGCGTCTCAGGTTGTAGGAACTGTTAGCTCCCAAAACTGCACTGCAAAATATCAAGTCCTTCACACTAATCAGGGCAGCTCTGGTGCCATCTAAGACGCTGCCCACTGTCACCATAGCAGCTCTCCTTTCACTTTAGGTTGATTCTTTTCCAGTTCAAGGGGGAATCCCTAAATGCCGTTTCTGATCTAGGGTTTTAAGCTCAGAGCAAATGACAGATCAAAAGGCAGGGATGTTGTGAGTTTAACTTTTAAATAACAGGCTGGACTTTAAAGGATTGGTGCCTAACCATTGGGTGATGGAGTTTCTATGCAACAATAGAGGTCTGAAGATGAAAACGTAGAACCCTAGCAGGGAAAAATACGAATCCTGCTAAGAAAATCAACCAGATTCATTATAAATATTGAAAGAAAGCATTAATATCTGCAGAATTGCTTTTCTTGTACCTTCATCCATTTACAACAAAACAATGTACCTCTTCCATTAGAGAGATCATGAACCATAATTTCAGATGCGGAATAAGATGACCATGACACATTCTAGTGAGTTTCAATTCACAAAAGACAATGAGGGACAGCAAACAGTCGCAACATTAACCCTTTTTCATGTTGAGATTTGGGTACGTTGGGAAGTGGTCCCCTTGTGGTTTTGAGTCTCTAACCACAAGAGGGAAGTACATTGGGACTATGTGCCTTGTACTTTATGTCTAATTCAATTTTGACTTCACTTAAGTCAAAAATTGAATTTTTGTCACTTAAGGCAAAAGTGACTAATTAATCACTAAATGGGTGAATTAATAGACATAAAGTGTACTTAGGGAACTTAACCCAAAGTGCGTTTGTAAGTGAGATTATTGTGGGATGATCTCAACCTTTGATTAGAGATGGGATGGAGAGATCTTAACCATCCATCTCTTAGGTTTCCTTATGGAGGTATATTGTAACATACCCAACCACCCACAGGCCGGGGTACGCTATCTTCAAGCCCGCCCTTGGACTTCTTTCTCTTACCGATACCTTTTTAAAATTTAAGGATGCATAAAAGAAAAGACTTTAACGTCATGCACAACAGTAGTCAGCAAGCATGCATAGTCTAAAGATTCAATTAAACCGGTAATTAAATATACAACGGAAATACATTCATATACATGTAAATGATACCATAACAGAAAGCACTTATCTTTATGAAAGATGACACCAACTGGCTGCAGACCAAGGACGTTCTACCCAACCGTAGACACTACTGTTCCAAAACTCAACGACAACGTCACCCCCGAGCCAGGGCTATGAATCCACAAGGACGGTTCCAGAGTGTTACTTGGCTTCCCAAACCAGTCAGCACCCAAGCTCTCACAGGCTTCCCAACTCTCACAACAATCCAAGTACCCAACTCTCTTTTACCCAACTTGCACCCCCCGAGAGAACAGACCTCCACCCTTCTCTGCCACGCAGTCCCTCAAGCAATCCTTCTTCTTATTCGGGCTCCAGCGCAACTGGTCCAGAATCTCAATGCTGGAACTCTCAGGACTCGCAGCTGTGAGCAACGTTGGACACAGGCCAATGCATCTCAGACATTCAGGCCTCAAGTCACGATTGGATCACACCAACGACCACTACAACCCACCATACTGTGGCTAATTCTTCAACAGTTCGGTTCCCTTTCCCAAGCCAAGGCGCGAATGAGGATGGATCAATGAATGGGTAAGTGGGTGCATGGAAGTGCGTGAGGGAAATGAATGAATGTCCAAAAAATCAGCGAACAAGCCATCAGTCGAACCCCCCCATCAGACTAGAGGCGGGTTTAAGTAACTTCGTGGGGAATCACGAACCTCCTCGCCTTCCCCAAGAAGCTCACGTAATCGATCCCCTCCCTTAGACAAAAAGGGGTAATTAAAATAGGAATAAGCACTTAGCCCCTCAAGCCCCCTCTCTTGTGGAATCACAACCCCCTATAACTCTAGTCCTTGTCCGTCTAGCAACCAACCATGTATTTATTATTAATAATGATAAAAAACATTACATGTCTTGGGCACACTGGCCTTTTAATAATTGTTTGGGCACCCTGGCCTCTCAGCATTGTAACAATACATTATTTAAAATGGGGGTTCAAAACTTGGGGTGTTACATCCCCTCCCCCTTATTTTGGCACTATCCTCAGTGCATATATAAAATAAAGATCAAAATCTCAAATTTATTCAAAAAGCTGCGGGTACTCTGCCCGCATGGCATCTTCATGCTCCTAGGTAGCATCTTCAGGATCGTAGCAGGTCCACTGAACTTTTACCAGCTCTATAACTCGATTTCGGAGCATTTTGACTTTTCTGTCCAATACTCGCACTGGCTGAACCTGAAAATCTCCCTCTGTCTCTACCTAAATCAAATGCCAATCAATAACATGGTTAGGATCATGTACATATTTCTTTAGTAAAGAGACATGAAATACGTTATGCACATTCATGGAAGTAGGCAATGCAAGCATGTATGCAACTGGCCCTATTTTGTCCAATATTTCAGATGGATCACAGAATCTGGCTGCCAGCTTTGTACAATTCAAAGAGCTTTTCTTAGGCTTCACTTTCAAAAGTACATGCTCCCCTACTTTAAATTCTCTTGCTGTCCTGTTCTTGTCTGCATAAACTTTCTGTCTATCCTGAGCTGCCTTTAAATTCTGCTTGATCTTGACCACCTGGTCTTCCATGTCCTTGAGCAACTCTGGCCCAAGTACCACTTTTTGCTGGGTTGTCCCAGCTTACTGGAGTATCGCATTTCCTACAGTACAAGGCTTCAAATGGGTTCATTCTCAATGAAGCTTGATACCCATTATTATATGCAAACCCAACCAAGTGTAAGTAATCTTCCCACTTAGATGGCTTATCCATCACATACATTCTCAGCATGTCTTCAATTATTCAATTGACTCTCTCTGTTTGCCCATCTGTCTGGGGATGATATGCTGTGCTAAAGTTTAGATTTGTGCCAAATCCTTTAAACAATCCCCTCCAGAAATTGGAGGTAAACTTCGTATCTCTGTCCGAGATGATTGTCCTAGGTATCTCATGCAACCTAGCAATTTCCTTCATGAAAATTTCTGCAATATTAGCCACTGTATGCGTTGTCTTCACATGCATGAAATGAGCAACCTTTGTTAATTTGTCAACCACCACCATGATTGAATCATGTTGCTTATTCGTTCTGGGTAATCCTGTGATGAAATCCATGGTGATCACTTCCCATTTCTTCTCTGGGATTGGCAATGGCTGCAGCAACCCCACTGGGTTCCTATGCTCAGCCTTCACCTTCTGACATTCCATATATTGAGCGATGTAATCAACAACATCCTTCTTCATTCCCTGCCAAAAGAACTGGCTTCTTACTGCTGTAATTGTTTTCTGGTAACCGAGATGTCCAGCATAAGGAACATCATGCATTTCCTTCAGTACCAAATTCCTCAGTTCTCCAGAACTAGGAACATAGATTCTATTTTTATGCATGAGTAATCCGTCTTCCTTTATCTCATACTCCTTTATTTTCTGCTGTACATCTCCTTGTTGTAAGTTTTCCTTTACTTGTAGGTAATGCTGGTCTGTAACAAGACCATCTAAAATTATGCTCTTCAAGTTTGATTGATGCATACTGACAGTAGTAGCATGCATGATATGCACTCTTCTACTAAGTGCATCGACAACTTTATTCTCCTTTCCTTTGATATGCTTGATATCGAAGTCATATTCACTTAAAAATTCCAGCCATCTTGTTTGCCTGACATTCAAGGTTGGCTGTTCAAAAAGATACTTCAGGCCAATGTGGTCTGTCCTTAATTCGAATTTCTTCCCCATGAGATAATGCCTCCACATCCTCAAGGCGTGAACAATGGCAACAAGTTCCAAGTCATGCGTGGCATAGTTCCTCTCATGTTCCTTAAGCTTTCTGGACTCATATCCAATGACATGTCCATT